>VXBW01000607.1:80972-93536 GCA_013400375.1 Thinocorus orbignyianus | reverse complement strand
AAAAAAAAAAAAACATTGTTTGTAAGAAGCATCAGGCTTCTTATAAAGTTGTGTAGATTCCATTCTACATATAAAACAAGCATTTTTTCATCAATCCTCTATTCTTAACTTTGTGATGATATTGTTTCTTTTACCTAATTGAAAATAATGATCCAGAGTTTATTTTCAGGGGCATGACTGACACAAAGGCTTAAGCAATGAAAGCATTAGGTATATGGCTTGTTAACCTGCTATTTTATTTCAGGTAAAACAATACTTACTAGTAGGCTCAAAACTACCATCTTGTTTTTCAGTTCAGCTGTGTGACTGAATAAATAGTAGAAGTATTTATCCTGTGCTTCAGCTATAAAATGATCCTTTGCAGAAGGAAGAAGAAGAAGAGCAAAGGAAAGTTCGAAATTAAAACCTTCAAGAGCTCGAAGATTAAACTGAGATTTGCTATTCAAGTTACCAATAAAGAATATTACAGGAAGGAAATGAATATGCATTAAAGATAGGACATTCTCTGTCCTCATGGAAATACTGCCTGCTGCAACAGTGGACAATCTAACTATTATTCATATCTCATGTTTTTATAAAAGAAGAAATAAATGGAAAAAGATAACAATGCTTTCACAAAAGTATCTAATGCTGCTTATTATAGAGGAGAAACTTCTTCTATAGCTAATTAGTGTTTATCAGAATAAACAGGTGCAGATGTCAACATAGGCGTCATGAGTTTCACAATTATTCCATAATTATATTTGGAATCAAATACAATATTTTATTACATTCTTTTATTTTTTTGACAGAATAAGGTCACCAATGTATTTTATGGTTTTCTATTTATTTCTGTTTGCATTACTGCCTTTATACTAAGAGAAACCAGTTTCCCTTAACTGAGCAAGTGTACTGTCTAGAATACATTAACTTAGCATTAGGTTGTATTTCAACCTAATGATTGAAATGGAGAGTGAATTGTCTACAATTGTGTCAAATTTACTTTGTCGAGAAATTCTCTGCAAACAGAAAAAAAATCTTGGAAATGTTCTGATCTATGATTAGGTACATGGGAATACAAATGAAAGTATCTGTTTTTCAAAAAATTTATTGTAATAACTTTTGAAAAAAGGTATGATAGCTGTTGAAAAAGATACTGGATTTAGAAAAGCTAGTGAAACAATCAAATGGGAAGAAAACAGCAAATTCTACATACTGTGTCCAGTTTTGTGCCTCCGGTATAGGAAAGACACTAATACCAGAAGATGTATATACTGGTGTGGTCAGGACTAGATAACTAGCCACATGAGGAGAGCCTCTACAAGCAGATCAGATTGTAAAACTGATTTGAAAAACTGTCAACTCATAGGAGCCTTATTTTTAAAGTATATTTGGTCTGGCTGGTGTGGAGATTCCCCATAGGAGCCCTTAAGTGCTGTGCTTTGTATTTGTATCAAAGAATGGTGTTGATAGCACTCCAGTGTTTTGTCAACTGATGACCAATGCTTGTACAGCATCAATTCTGTCTCCATAAATCCCCAAATACTGGTAAGCTTGAGATGGGCAAGAGACTGGGAAGGGACATAGCCAGGACAGCTGATTGAAGCCAGCCAAAGATACATTCCATACCATATGGTGTTGAGCTCAGAAACAAAGGAAGAGAAAAGCGGGGAGAGGAGCATTTGTTATTAAGACAATTTTCTTCTGAAGAAACCACTACATACATTCGGGCCCTGCTTCCCAGGAAGTGGCTGTACATCACATGCTGATGGGAAGTGGAGAATAAATCTTATTGGTTTGCTTTGTTTCCATGGACAGCCTTTGCTTTTCTTTGTTAAGCTGCCCTTAACTCAGTCCAAGTGGTTTTCATTTTATTTTCTCCCACAATGTCCTGCTGAGGAGGGAGAGTGACAGAATGGTTTCATGGGCAACTGGTGGCCTGACAAGGTCAACCCTACACAGCCTATTTTAGCACCCAATGTGAGGCTTAAGACACTGGCATTTTTTAATTGAGTGTGTTATTAATTGGAAGACCTCTGTGTGCGTCATGGCTTATCTTTGCTGCACTGCTTAGGTCTTTATTTTGTTGAGATTTGAAACTTATTGATGTGAACAATTGTTACGTGTTTTGCCCCAGCACTAATGTCCTTACTGTGCTGATGTAGCTATGTTGTGAAGATGAGAGAACACACCTCCCTCTTCTCAACGACAGTTATGTAGGTTTTGTTGTGCAGGCTCCTGAGGTCCTTGTTCACTCTTACGTGAGCTAGTTAATACTACCAGCACTGTCATCTTATTGGCAGGTTTGTATCATCCTGGTGCAGTAGGAGACAACTTTGGACAGAGGTAATACTGAAACAGGCCCTGAGGGGCTGCTCCCTAGGTGGCAGGGTGTGTGGAAGTATTTGGTTAGGTGCTTAGGATTGTTATCACCTTCAACGGCCTGGGATTTTGTACATCAACAGGCAAGTAACCCGTGTGAATTTATGCACAAATTGGTAGACAGCTGCGTTTCCTACCCCAATCATTAATCCTCAGTTTCTGGCACTGTTTTGAAGTCTGGCCTGTGCTTCTCAGGCCATGGTTTAGTACCATCAGGACGCTGTGGTTAAGACAGAGACCTCAGACCTCTGCTGATGTCATGACTGAGACAAGGAGCCAAACTACAACTGGGAATATGACAGTTGAGGCAGGGACTCAAATCCGAACCACAGTAATCACTTCAAGAGTGAAAAAGAAGCAGTGGACACAGAGGTTGATGGGTCCATATCAAAAATTAATAAGGGAGGGGGAGAAGTGTCTAATCAGGAAGCCAGTCCTTCAACAAAGGAATGGGAGGAAGAAGTGCAAGAAGTGACCCAAGAGGATGAAACTTACCAGTCCCTGACCTTGAAAAATCTTCAAGACATATAGAAAGATTACAGCTGCCAGGCAGGTGAACAGATTGCTGCCTGGCTTCTCCAATGTCGGGACAGTAGGGCCAACAGTCAGAATGTAAGGAAGTCCAACAGCTGGGAACCTTCCCTAGGGACTAGGGAATTGACACAGAAGTTTGAAAAGAGGCAACAATTCCCAGTCTCTGGAGGCAGCTCCTGTCAAGCACAAAGGTAAGACACCCATTCAAGAAAGACCTTTTGAGTTACCAGAGGAAGTGGACTAGTGCTGGGAAATGCATCCAGTATCTGAGAGAATTAGAGGAGCTTAAAGTCATATACGGTGACCCAGATGACAACAAAGTCTCCAAAGATCCAGATGACAGCCTGCGTGACAGCCTGCGCATATGGGCCATATGTAGAAAGGTAGTCCAAATGCACCAACATCAGTGTCCAAACAACTTGACAACAATGTATTTTCCAGATTTACACACATCAGCTGTGTGAAGAGGGCATCTTCCCAGTTTTGAAATTTTGAAGAAAATCTTTCTCCCTCCTTGTTCCCTGGCACAGCACTTTGGTTGTGAGGGGCTCCCTATGGAGAGGGAAAGCAAGCCCCAGGCACATGGTGCATGTCACCCTCTGGTCTTCCTGCATGACCAGGGAGAGGACATGAGGAAGTGAGACGGTAGCCCACCTTTAAGCTGGAAGGCCATGTATGAGGGAGAAGACAGCTGGTTCTCCCTTCTCTTAAGCATTCTATTGCTACAGACTGGTTATGTCCCTGACAGGGAGTAAGTGTGTAATTTAGACATGCAAGCAATAACTAATTAACAGCACTTACTAATAAACAGCCATGAAATAACACAATTTGAGAATATAATGAATTAATGCATCCAGAAATTACTGGATAAAATAGTTTTAAAAGTTTTATAGAACAAAATAACTGAGCACTATGCCATTAAATGTTGGATGATCTCTCCAGACACACATAAACATTCCTGGACACAACCAAGCATGATTCATAGTAAAATCCTTCATCAGAATTTCTAAGGACTGTTTATTTAGTTTATTCTCTAAGGAACAAAAAAATACCATGTGAAAAAGTAGTGAGAAATAACGTGCAGTGCTCAAACAGAACTTTTGTTCGCAATACAATTTTACTACTCAGGCTTATATTTTGCGACATTCAGGCGGTTTATAAAAACGCACAGTTCATGGGAGCAAGTCTGAAGAAATCTTACTAAGATATCTTCTTAAGTGCTGGACCACAAAACAGCATGCAAATTTGAAATTCTTTTGATCTTATACATGCATTGTTTCTACATTCCAGGAGACCAGTAACTCACATTGAATACTTGGTAGGATGCCTGGCTCTTGTACACATTTTTTTTTTTTTTAATTTGATACTAATGTAAACTATTACTCATTGACTCTAAGTTTTAAGGATGGACATAAAGGTATCCAAATTATGCTTTTTTACAGGCTTTCATACGGTTTTCATCAATGAGACAGGGGAAATTTAAACTGAAGAAAGAATGAGTAATGAAAAAGAAAAAACAAACAGCAAAACCTCCCATTTTAATGTAAACACATCTTCCAAAATTTCAGTTAAGAAATTCAGATTTCTTAAGTGGTAAAATGATGTATATCTAAAATAAAATTTATCTGACCTGAAATTAATTACAAGTAATTAGAATCTCGAGAAACAGATTCCTAAATAGAAGCTCGATTACTGAGAAGGTTTAATCTCACGCTATTATTTACAGAGGATGTACATCTTAGTTCAATTGATAATAACAATATTGTTCTAGAAGATTTCTCAGCTAATTAAGAAGTACCAAATTTATCAAATTTTGGGTACGGGTACAGGTTTACTCTCACATGTGAGTCTCTGCTCATTTATCATTAGAACAAATACAGTGTTTTTTTTGTTCTCCAAGAGCAGATAAATCAACTGGAGTATAATATACAGTGGAGAAGGCTTAAACTGGAATTTTTTTTACTGTTTTCTGAAAAGACATAGAAATGTCAGAAGCGTCATTTTTTTGATGTATTGCCTTTTAAGGCTAGTTTCCAAATTTAAGTGCAGGGCATGATAAATTACTCTCTTGCTCTGATAACCCTACTTAAAAAGAAAATTATTATACCACGTAGTTTTCTTGAGGAAACTCGTACTGCTTCATAGTGTTTGAAACATCAATAAGGACTAATCTCTAAATAGTTCTCTGTCAAAAAATATAGGGACAAATTATTAAAAAAACCAAAGTGGATACAATTAATGATACTAATATGGAGAGATGATCTAAATGAAAAGTGAAACAGATAGGACTTTGAGAGGTATGGGTATGATATCTAAGGATTCAGAATTGCCAAGAAAGTACTTAACATTTAAGGATTACAATTTGCATTACACATTGCATTAGATTACACATACATTTTTATTCTGCCTTAAGCAGTGAAAATAAAAAGACATTAAAATGACCACACTGACCAGACTGTCCAGGCAAAAGAAACCTCTTCTTCAGTCTTTCTCATGCTACATGAAAAGAGAAAGTTCATTGTTCTGAAGACCCCTAGGTCAGCTGCTGAAGATATTATTCATGTCTTCTAGATGACTGAAGAAGAGCAGGCTACCTAGCAGACAAAATTAAGAAATGAGAAAAGATTTATAATACAAGAAGGAAAAATATTCTTCCCTTGTACAAGAACTTAATGACTTTTGGGAGATGTTAATTTTATCATTAGAAAAAAAAAAACCCAAACACAGAAAACCCAAAACAAACACAAAAAGAACAAAGAAATGAAGGTTTTGTAACAGGTTTGAAAAGTGAGAGTCAGAAATGTAGTTGTACAGTGCTCGTGAATCTTTAATGTGGCATCAGAGTTGAAACTCAAAGCTGAAAAAGGAATATTTTGAAAATTCTGGGTTGAGAGAGCACAAGGGTAACGTATGTGGTTCTGGAACAACAGCTGACCATATTGAAAACGGTAGAAGAAAACTAAAACAATAATAAGGCAAGCTGATTTACTAAAACACAAGTCCACACTAATCTACCAGGTAAGTAAATTAATAAGTAAAAATTTATACTCTATAGAAAAATCTGCTGAATTAGTTGTTTTAAAGATGTGGTATAAAACACTTCATTGTCATAGAAGAAAACACAAATCAAAACCAAGTCCAATGTTTGGACAGATCTGCTATTTTGCAAAAGTCAAAATGAAAGTCTTTGTATGAAAAAACTGCCTGACTTCAAGTATCTAAGTAATTCTATGCTATTCGCCTTAAAATGTATCAATGGGAAATAGAGAGAAATGGCAATTTTAAGCAATAATTCATGTGCTTTTAGACTTCTGCCTTATGTTGAGATACATATCACCCTACAAATTCTCTTCAGTTTACATTAATAACAAGGAAATCATAGCTAGCCTGGAAGAACCTGTTCACTTGTAGACATCTGCACTGTAAGTGAGGCTTACAAATAGACAAATGAATCAGACAAATATTCAGATAGACAAATGAATCTAACAGCTGGTGACTGAAATATCACGCTGAAGATACTACCTCTCTTACTACCCATAAATAAGATTCTGGTGCAAAGGTGAACAATGCATCTGAAAACACAATGCAGTAGAGAAAAATCTAATCCTCTTGAATATACCTACACAGAAAACAGCATTCTGCTGGGCAATAAAGAACTCCAATTCTGTCAGTCAAATGTACTCCAAAGGAAATCTGAAGAAAAAAAAATAGTAATTGAGAAAAGCTCAGAAACAGGAATATCTATTCTGAGATTGAAGAAAAGTCAGATATAAATAATAGCTTGTACTGAGGAAAGTTTTGCTAGAGCCAGAGCCGTGTAAACTCCTAAAACCTCCACCTTTCTAACAAACACATATTCCATTTTTTCAATACAGGTAAATTAAGTCCAACCAGACTTCTAAGTCCAACAAAGTGCAAAATGTCGTGGTATTGTGACAGTGACTACAATCCTGCTATCTGACTTTTCATTTATCATCCGTGTATCATTTTATACTTTATCTTCAGTTTATCTCCAGAGAATTACTAAAGGTTTGCTGTTTTATTTAGTAAAACATAAGCAAAAAAAAAGGAGAAAGGAATTTTTTTTTTGTAAAATATTATAATTTCAAATCATATTTTAAATAATGTTTCTTTAAATATATTAAGTAATAAGGCTTGTTCTGTCAATTTTTGTCAATGTATAAAATAGATCAATGCTTGTATACAATGGTCAAGGTATTTTCCTTTAAGTTAACACTTCTGTTCAAGATGCATTTCTTTTCCCACAGGAATCAGTGTGTGTACAATTATTCTTTGTATGTATCTTCACTTGTTATTCTCTTGAGATCTTGCATAATAATTAAATTCTATGTGCTAAATCTTGGAATTAGGAATTGTGAATAAGGGTGTTTGATTACTAACTTCATGGAAGTTCTGATATTTTTTCTTTATCGTGAGTAAGCAAGTTCACACTTCCAGTCTACTATTATTACCATTAGAATTTTTCCTTCTCATTTTTCATAATGAAATTATGATTATGAATAGATTCTGCCCACAGGGTATGACATTTTACTGTACACTTCCTTTTTAGCTCTATTTCATCTTTTTTTTTTTTTTCTCCTCATTGGCCTAGTCAGTTTGATTTTCCTATTTTAAAATGTTAGATTATTATTATGGTAATTGTAAATGTCATTACTATACATGAGCAAGTTGGAAACCTAATCAAGCCTTTTCTTTTCATTTTTATGCAGGCCTAGTTCAAGTAAGGAAAAGAAGAAAGATCACACTGAATGTTTGGGTGCAGTACTTTTTAGTAGCAACAAGGTGAAAGGGTGTAGGATAGTGTTACCATTTGTGTTGGTAGTGTAACAGGCAAAGGAATAGAAAGCAGTTGCTCTTCACAACATATTTTACAAATACGTTTTCTGACTGGAGGACTTGGCAGTTCAGTGGACTTGCTGCATAGTTCTTTCCTCACAGTCAGGTTAATTTCCTCATCCAGACTCCTTTTTCATCTAGATCATACCATGCAGGTATTTAATGACTCATCTGGTTTCGAGACAGTTTCTTTGAATGTCATGTGAGAATAATCAGGGCCGAACTGAAAATTTCATGGTGAAAGGAAGTTTCTTTCAGTCCAAAATTTTATGAATAAGAATTGGTTTAAGAACTCCTACTTGATGCAAGTAAAATTTGCAATTATTCTGAATAAAAGGCTATTTCTAGTTAGAACATTTTAACAGATGCAAAACCAGGAAAACAAAGTAAAAAGAAAAGGAAAATGACAGAGTAGGTTTAGGCATTAGTCAGAAAGACATTCAATGATAAGGAAGGGCTACTTTACCTATGGATTAAGACAACTGTTCAGTGTACAGGAGACCTGTCTTTACCCCACACCTAGGTCTACTCAAAAACAAACAAACAAACAACAACAACAACAAAACCAAACCAAACCAAACCAAACAAACAAAAAACAAAACAAAACAAAACAAACAAAAAAAAAAAAAAAACAAAAACAAACAAAAAACCACCAGAAAAAAAGCCCAAAAACCCAAACTGTAATCTGAACTAGGTGGTATTTTGGGATAATTCACTCAGTGTTTCTTTTAACATTCTTGTATTCTGGACACTATTCCACTTTGTGTATATTGCATATTTTTATATACATGAATTGGACCAGAAACTTGCACACAGGTATCTCATCTCTCAGCTGACATTCCCTGAAAAGGCAAAGCCTTTCTTGTTTGGGGTTTTGGAAGCAGTTTTTTTTCATTGCTGCTTTTATTTTTTTGGAAGGCTTTTGTGTGTGTTGGTTTTTGGTTTGTATTTTTTTTTGGTTGTTTTTTTCTTGCTGACTTATTTATACTCGATCTCTGAAAAATGAAGAAGCAGAATGGACAGCAGGTCACAAGCTGTAGGCTACTTTCTCAATGTCACTAAAGCATGCTAATCTCAGTGAACAATCTGTGTTGGAATGCTGACACCTCCCACGAGATTTTGATGTACTGGGGTTGATTCCATAAAGTACCAAACAGACTTGAAAAGGTCATGTCTTGAGAGATGCTTAATAGGAAGCTCCGTATCATGCATACTGTCAAAAGTAACATACAGAATAAAGACTGAATGCCACATAAGCATATTCTTACTCTACTCCCTTTGTTTTTTTTTTTACAGTGTTTTACAAATTCTAGTGACCAGTGTTAAATCCTAGTTTATTTTAAATCAATATCTCACTCTTATTCTGCCAGGACAGAGATGCTGCTTCTACCTAGGTGAAACAGAGAAGGCTGAAATATATGGTTACTGACACTAAACTCTGTGATTCATATTAACTTCACTCAGTTTCCAAATCACTAGAACTTCACTGTTGGCTTTTGGTAGTTGTTCTTTCTTCTCTAGAGAGGTAGATATGGAAAAGACGTTATGGCTGTGTGGTTTAGCTTTCTTCTGTTCTGTGCAGGGATGTGTAGTCTGCATTCAGTACCGGAATTATTTGTCTCCCCTGTCCACTTGCAAAGCCTCAACTTGCAAAGAACACTACAATGAGACAGAAAGGGGTGAATAGTACCAGGGTGGTTAGTCATTCACCAGGACCCAAATATCGTATTTCTCTCTTATTTTCTTCTATCTTTGTTAAACACAGTTATCGCATATTAGTAAGAAGCTTTCTCAGATCTGCCAATAGATGGGGCTACAGATTCTACATTTTTAATGGTATTTTCAGCTTTGCTATTATGTTGTTCCCAAGGTTCATTAATATGCTGATTATTTACCCTGAAGTTCTATCAGATAGATTTCCTTCCAACCAGTGAGTATTAGTCAAAGGACTTCCTTTGTCTGGCATTTTTATAATTATACATTCTAATAATATATTAAAGTCTATTTTTAACATTTAATGTCCTTTGCCAGATTTTCACCTCAGAGTAAAACTGATTGCTGAAATCACCCACAATAATCTTCTTTTACTTATTGTTTGCATATCTTTCTACTATGGACTTTATGTGTCCCGGTATTGTCACTTTGTAAATATATCACATCACATATCTGATAAAGAAGGGAAAATATTTTTTCTATCTGTTATGTCAGTATTTATGATAAATGGCTTGCATGTGTGAAGGATCCCAAGGATTAATTGCTTTCTCTGGTCAGCACAGAAGTCCACATTATTTTTTCTGTTACTGAAGTTATAAAGCTCAAAGCTTCTTTCTGCGTCTTAGACATGAATATGTAATCTCTCACACCATGTCAAGTATAACTAGATAAGTGACTTTGAACTGTAAGGCAGAATTTGTCATAGTATGATAATATTACAAATAGGAGAACAATTTCCTTTTTTTTAAAAACTAAATTTCTAAAATCTTAGTCACTTGGTGTCACTTGTCTGAAGTTTCATATCACTTGTAGATGATTGCAAATGGGTGTTCCTCTCTTAAAATGAAAGAATTATGCAGTTAAAGGTAGCACAGTGATTTTATGTAAGGTAATTTTATTTTATTTTTTGATCAGCTCACTTTCTGCATCTGCAAATTTCAGTCTTGAAATTCTTTATTCTAGAGAGTTCTCTGAGATGATATAAAGAAACAATGTTCTGCAATTTCCATAACAGAAGTTGCAGAAGTTGCAAAATTCAATAACTACTAACTTTGCTCTCTTTTTGGATCAACTGTTTTATACAACTAATAGTAATTTCTGGTTAAGACTACTTCCTCCTCCCTCCTCCCTCCCCTCATCGCCCCCTCTAGTTCTGAAGATTTTTTGATATTTAATAAAAGGCTTGACTCTCTAATTTAGATTTCATTCTTCCACTCATCTGCTAGTTTTCATGGAAATTGTTGGAACACAATGTCTTTGATTTTTATAGCTCTCTAAAACAGGGTTGAAAATTAATGATGGATTTGAAAAAAATTTCGCAGGAATCAAAGACATGCTAGACACCTGCAGAAACCTGCAGTACAGATACGCCCCTACTTTCTACGAAAGCTGTTAAAAATGAAGTTAGAAGTAAAACTACTCAACTGAATATAAAATTCTCAAGTATGTATTAAGCAGATATTACTCAATCAAGTAACAGAAGAAAGCATGTTAATTTTTTAATCAAGTATTAATTGTTGAAAAAACTACAAATAAATTCAATATGAAAGTTTTGAGAATAAAATTATTCACTGAATTTTGTTGTAAAATGATTTACAGCTCCATCTTTTTCACTGTAAGACATAGAAAAACATTAACACCATTGCACTAGATCTGGTATTACAAGTAATTTACACTCCAGGCTCACACAGTAGTGCTCACACACCCACCCACACCCCTGTTGTCTCTCAAGGAAACATTTGCACTGACAGTAAATAAAAGATATGCTATTCATCTCATTTCCTCAAAGTGTACTTAACAGTATTTGTTATTCAAATGGTTACTCCATTTGTTGCTCTTTTTGTTTTTGTTAAGATTATGGCTCATTATCTTGCAGATTCTCACAGCAGAATGTGAGGGTGGAAGCTTAATCATGAAAAGAGTAGAATCAGATCTTTACAGTTGTGACCTACCACCAGTCTTTTTTATGCTTAGCCTCCCGAGCATACTATAATGAACTTTGTTGAGATTAAGACTGAAAATCGCAAAGATACTACGCTTCAAAAATGATCATTTCATTTCTGTATTTTAGTAAGGGCTCCATAGACTTTTCTACATCCCTTTGGAAGTACTTCAGGCAACAATTAGGGAAACTTGCATAAATTCTGTCTCCACTACAAAACTGGTAAGATTTCAGCATAAAAGTAGTAATAATAAAATATAAATGAGCAGATCAAGCCCCTGGAGGATAAACAGAAGATTTACCCTGAAGATGCCTATTCACTAAATAAATGAGGAAAGCAGGAATGTCAACTAAACACCCTACTACTGAATCATGTTATTTTTTGTGACACATTACTTTATAATTTGAAAACGTACATACAAATAAACAGGAAAACTCTTGGAAGTAGTCTTTATGAAACCGCATACAAAAATTCCCTTTTATACAAGCTGAACAAATAAAGTCTTTGGAGTGTGGAAGTATTAGAAATGCATGCGGTAAAAAGGCATAAAATGGTGTATCTTATGGTTCCCATCATGACTTGCAATTTCAAAATTATTTCAAATATATACCAGAATATTCACTGAAGAAAAGCACTCTAGGAAAACAAATTCTGACCCCAAAATTTAGAACTTTCAAATAGTTCTTCCACACATTGTTGTAGGAAACTCTTAGGAAGAATTTATTAGTACCCAAATTTCCATACTATAACTTTCTGGGAGGAAAACAGGAAAACTTGGGCAACTTTAAAATTACATCATTGTATGTAAGAAAAATGTAAAGAGTGAAGTTGAAGTCATTGTACTGAATAGCAGTAGCTACAATCCTCATCTGTATAAAAAGCACTGATAAGCTTTTTTTTTTTTTAAGAATATGATTTCATAGAATCATAGAATCATAGAATGGTTAGAATTGGAAGGGACCTTAAAGATCATCAAGTTCCAGCCCCACTGCCATAGGCAGGGACCCCTCTCCCTAGAGCAGGTTGCTCAAAGCCCCATCCAACCTGGCCTTAAACACTTCCATGGATGGGGCATCAACAACTTCCCTGGGCAACCTGTTCCAGTGCCTCACCACCCTCACAGGAAAGAACTTCTTCCTAATATCTAATCTAAATC
>VXBW01000607.1:48928-77391 GCA_013400375.1 Thinocorus orbignyianus | reverse complement strand
TGTAGAGGGCAATAAGGTCTCCCCTCAGCCTCCTCTTCTCCAAACTAAACATGCCCAGTTCCCTCAACCTCTCCTCATAAGACTTGTTCTCTGGACCCCCCACCATCTTGGTAACTCTCTTCTGGACATATTCTAGCACTTCAGTGTCCTTGTAGTGAGGGGCTCAGGACCAAACACAGTACTCGAGGTGAGACCTCAGCAGTGCTGAGTACAGAGGTTCTATCACTTCCCTACTCCACACTATTCCTGGTACAGGCCAGGATGCTATTGGCCTTTTAGGTCACCAGGGCATGCTGCTGGCTCATGTTAAGCCAGCTGTCCACCACCCCCGCTACGTCTTTTACTGCTAGACAGCTCTCCAGCCACTCTTCCCCAAGCCTGTAGCTTGGGGGGATGTTGTGACTGAAATGCGGGACTTGGTATTTGGCCTTATTGAACCTCATACAATTGGCCTCAGCCAACTCATTGCACATTCATCATTACCTTTAAAATTGGAATTCTGAGACTGGAAGTAAAAAACAAGGGGACATTACAGTTCACTGCCACGAAGAACAGTGAGAAGAAATCTGTGCGTCTGTTCTATCTACCAAATGTTTTAAGTGAGTTGGGAGCTTCACTAGTTTCTTTGCATTAAGTTTAGTTTTAACTGTCCCTTTAGCAATAGAAGAATGTTCAAACTGACGAAGGAAAAGGACAAAATTATGATGTGGGTCTTCAGAAAGAGAAGTCCAGGTGTTTAATCTTTGCTCTTTTTCCCTTTTACTTTCACACAGATTATGATTCAATCATTAAACATGCCTATTATTTGAAAAAAAACATTAGCTATGAATGCCATAATGAGAGGTACAGGAAGAACAAAATTTTAAGACTTGTTCACCTACCTGACTGATTTCAAAACTCATGTATTTTAAATGACAGCACATCTTTCTTAAATTTGGAGCTGTTCAATGTATTTATTCAATATTCAGGTGACATGAAACTCTTTTAGAAATTCTGTAGAGCTCCTATTGTTCTTTCAGAACAGTGTGGATAAAATATTCTTGTCCACTACTTCTCTATATGCCAGGCTGCATCCAAAACTTCCTTTCACTCTGTGGGTGCCTTGAAATTGGTGAAACTAATTTTGAAACAGAACTAATTAGCTTCCAATAGAAGGTGATACCCCAACACTTGTACTGTAAAGTGAACAGAGTCAATGGATGTTTGGCCTCATTAGCAGCTGGTTCAAGATTTAAAGGAAAGGGAAAACAACACACATAAAGCCAAGTGCTTTTTAAAAATATTGCATAGTTATTGCCACTTGTTCCAGAAGAATCAGTAAAAGAATCTTAATTGTATATGTCTTACCACATGCAGGTAGCATGTAGAAAAATTTCTGGAAGATGTAATATTGTAATTCTAACCGACACAAATATGATTTTGTAAATCTTGCTTACATATTACATCGGGTAATTTAATTTTTAATATAGTTCATTTTCACCAATGCTACTGACTACAAAGTACAGGAAAAAGTATGTGCAGCATGATTTAGACCATTTATTTGGCTTCTATCAAATAAATAGAATAAACATAAACATAAACATAAACACAAACATAATAGAATAAACATAAATTAAATAAATAGAATAAACATTCCCTTAATTATGGTCTAAGTAATATTAGTAATCCATGAATGAGAAGATACAGGACTCTATAACATTATTTATCACCTAGATATTCAAAATAAAGTTACACGTAATAAAACAGTGGTAATCAAACTATCCAGATGACAAAATACTTTTAATTATAAAAGAAGACTTTTTAACTTTATGTTCTCTGTGATTTCCTTTGCATTTTCCAAAAGTCTAGTACAGTTAAGTCTTGTTATTGTCACCATCATTATTCTCCTCCTCTTGTTATTGAAAACTTTCCTCTGAGCTTCTTTCTTTGCTGTAATGCCCTTTATTGTGCTGAGGGTTATGAAGTCGATAATGGTAGGTTAGTTTTCTGTGACCTCTTTCAACAGCTAGAGGCTATTGTGCTACAGTGATAAGCAGGTGAAGAAGCTTTCAAATCTAACAATAATTATGTATCACCAACTTATTAAAATACACAAGCAACTGAGGATGTGCAGTATTTTTGCATGCCTGCTTCATTATGAGGGTGGAGAAAACAGCAAAAGAAACAAGGATTCCCACAATAAGACGGAGAGCACCCATACAGGAGTTACCTGTAAGGGGTACCCTGCACCCTAACCTCTCACTTTGCACAGGCTCAGCAGATACCTAGAATCAATTAGTTGCTTGTGGTCTTGTGGGCAGCAGCTGGTGTTACTTCAGAGGGGCAGGCTGGTGTGAGGAGTACTGCGGGTAGAACATTGTGGCAAAGTAGAAGCAGCAAAAGTGAGAAATAGCAAGTTTAATGAAGGGTTATTGGAGTGGGAGTCAGGGAAGATGAGAGGCTTAGCCTACTTTCTTTTTTATTTAGTTAAAAGGATAAATAGACTACTCCATTTTAAGTGAGGGCAATCCATGAGTGTGGCAGCTTCTGGGCTTCAGGTCTTCTTTTTGGTTAACTTAAAATCTCCCAGGGACAAGAAAAGATCTGCTATGCCAGGCTTTGATGAGGCTTTCTGTAGATGTTAACATTATCCTTTGATGTTACTTAGTTAGGAACAAGCTGGTATACTCTGAAATACAGTAGCAGAGGCTATTAGCATAGCAGGAGCATATGTCTTGTCTGTAATGGAAACGCATTTTTTTTGTCTTTAGAGGACAGTGGCTGTAGCTCTAAGGAGCTTTGGAGAACACTTGAATACCCATTCTCAGTGAAAAGGGGGACAACAATTAGCAATGTTGTACAAGAAACAGGCTTACAATTTAAAGACCCAAACACCTCATTAAAAGATATTGAACAAGTTCCCTGTGCTACAATGGGTAATATATTTTTTCTTTATAAGGTTTATTTCTAAACAGTTATTTTTCTCTGTGGGGAAAAAAAAATAAAAATCCTAAGCAGCATGGACTAAACTTTGAACTTTAAATCTTCCCAGTTCAGCAGTTCAGATGTCAGTTCGATATTTTGCTCCTCACTGTACCTAAGATTGGAATGAGTTGAGGCAAGAGTTGCAAGCAGATTGACTGCTAAGCTGGCAACCAGAATTTCACCATATATCTACTCATCTCTAGGCCTTAGATCCCTGAATAAGGATTTCTGGAAAGTGTTCCAATCTCTGTGCAATTTTGAGCATGCATTTCCTCTCCAAGTCCATAATTCCTGTTGTTCCAAGGAACAAAACAGGGCCTGTGTATTTCATTAAATATGGATATGGAAGGATCCAGTGGTAAATCTAATATATTACCTTGTATACTTCTGTGGCTCAAGCCAGGTTGTGGGTTTAGCATTCCCTCAAAGCTGAAAAGCATCCTAACCATTAAACCATAAGTTTAGGTTGAATGAAAGTAAACTTTAGTGCTCTGTGTTGTGCCACTGCACAGAAATTGCCAGTAATTTAAGACTAGTGTGCTTTCTCCTTGACTTTCTACCCTGGTAATAAGGACATTTGGGCAGGATGGAGAGTTTCTTTGCTCCAGTAACTGCTCTCAGGGTTGTTTATGTCCTAATTTAAACCCTTGTTATACTAATTTCAGGCGCAAACAGGCTTAGAAATAGTTCTGGGAGCCGATAATTCAGAGCTCCCTTGCGGCCAGTTAAGTGCCTGAACCACTCAGCTGCTTCTTCTGTCTGTTCTTGCTGTATCTCTCTTTGGTCCTAGATATCTTGAGTAATTTATTGTGCAATGGCTCTCCCCGCAACGTTGCATTGTGTTGATGAGAGAAAGAGACGGGGTTAAACTTTTCTGCTGACAGATACAATTTTATTACCTGTACTAGTTTCTACTAACCACTCATTTCTGTATATGTTTTATGTTCTGCTGTCAGATGTACACTTGATATAATTTTTAAAAAATGGCATCTTCATTTTGACAGAGATATACAATCCAATTAAAGCAATACATAAGAAATAAGCAATGTAAAGATATAGATGGGATGGAAAAACATTATGCATTTTCTATGTTGAACTCCTTAAATGGTGTTTCACAAACCAATGACTGGCTTCATTAGCATAATGTTGAGAGGGATTAGTGGGGGAAAAGTAGAACAGACTCCAGAGGAATATCAAATATCCATATAAAATAATTCCTGCCACTTGCTTTGTGCTGCATTACACTTCAAATTTCGTGGCAGAAGGCTGTACTTGTCCTTCACTTCTGTGTTTCTCTTGCGAGTTTTTTTCTCTTCTTTATGCAAAGCAAAACACACAGGAAAAGAAGTGTGTATTCGGATGCCAGCTCAAATAAAAACCAAAATGTAAAATTAGGACTTTTGGGAGAAAGCTTCCCTTAAAAGACAACTCTACCTCTCATCATTTCCATAGTGCTGCCATTTGCTGTAGCATTTGCTGTCATTTGCATGATCAGCAGTGACTTGAAACTGATGGGAGACATAACTGGCAATGATGTGGTTTTCTCCTTTGCTTTTGTGTATGCATGTATCTGGGCTTTGTAATTTTTCTCCCTTGACAGAACTTTTTTCTACAGAAAATAGAACAGAGCATTATGATGAACCTAATTCAAGTTCATACTGATATGCAGTCCTCAGTCACGTAGGGTAAGGATGTCACAGTTTATTTTAAATTTATTAGAATTTGCGCAATAAAGATGTATAATTAATTATTGGATGTCAGTATCAGAGTGCTGTGAATATCCTATTTTTGCTCCTGTTATTAGTTCAAAGATACTTTCTTGGACAGTCTTAATCTAAAATTTTAATGTTTGTCCTGATGCTAACTCCCAAAAATAGTATCTTCTTTTTTTTTTTTTTTTTTTTTTTTTTTTATTTTTTTTTTTTTAATATGCCTGTATTTGGTAAAAGCAGGAAAAGTAGGGGAACTGCTGTTGTCTTATTTTTCATACTTCTAAACTTATTTGTTTGAAATGCTCCAACTCAAGATGATGGAGGTTTTAAACTGTAACTGAACTTATAATGTGGAAGTGATTATACTTTTGCTTTGTCTAAGACACCATTGCTTTCAGAAGTAGACTCACTAGAGTCTCTAAATGTAGCAGGGTAACTCAACAAATACAACAGAAAGTAACATACTTTAATCAGGAATCCAGTGTCTGGTATTGCTATAACTGGGATGGGTGAGACAGCAGTGATTATATACCATTTTTCATTTTTTTCTTAGTGTAGTTCACCCTTGAAACCACACCCTCCTCTTGGAGATTTTATGCTTTAAACACCAGAATTAAGTCTTTATGAATAATAGTTTTGTTTACAAATTGACCTAAAAAAATCAAATCAGAGAGAACGTCTCTGTTGTATGCTTTCATTTTTTTCAACTTAAAAAAGCATTTCAAAGGATAAATCTTACATATCAAAGCAAGGATGAATTGTAACAGAACTTGCTTCCTCCCAACCTAAGTTATATATGTCTATAATTTCAGGACCATCTTATACTTCTGTGAGGCATGGGCTTTGGCTTATAAAGCACAAAACTGCTTAATTGATCCCACATGTGTTGCAGTCTCCTGTGCAAGTCTTGCTCACGGTACAGGTTCATATGTCTGCCCCTGAAGGGAGCTGTACTTTCCTAAAGTTTTCTTTATGTTTCAGGAAGATAAACCAGCGCTGAATGACTCAGTGGTTTTGAATGGGTTAACTTTCTTCTGCTTTAGCTCTGGTCAGATAAGCACGGTGACAGCAGAAGGAAGGTGCAGAGAGAGCGTGTTCACAGGGACAGGGAATGATGATGAAGCCCACCCTGGGGAGGTGGGGCCATGGGTTGGCTGTCATTGGAATGTCTTCAGTGTAAAACTGTCTGCATCCTCAATTCTGCCACAAAAGTTGTCCAGACATTGTTACTATACTGTAGATAGGATGTGTTTGCGCTCTAACCTTTTAAACCCCTCCATCTCCTTACTGCAGATGGAAGAAGAAATAGAGAATCCAGGAAAATGGCACATGTGGTTCAAGCTATATGTCAGTATGCGTGCGCATTGATCTTGGCTTCAAGAACCCACACATGTTCCAACTTTTTCTGAGCTGTTATTAAGGTAGCAATGAATGTTATAACTTTAGCCAAAACAGTGTAAGAATCAAGTATATCATCAAGAATACGATTTTAGAAATAAATCAAGCTTTTATTATTATTTTAAAATTATATTAACAAACAGAAAATGCCAAGTACGGATTTCTGTAAAGAATCAAACACCTTGGACTAGAGATCTTTAAATTGTGAGAAAATACCTTTCCTCTAAAGAATTTTTTTTCTTCTAAACTTCGAGTTTGTAGCAGTAAAGCATCTGATGACAATAGTTTTCCAAAAACCTCTCGTGCAGTACATATTCAAAATCACAACCTTTTGACTTCTTGTGACTAGAAACACAGGACAATTTAAGAGTTCAATTTAACCTCACAGTAATTGTGACAAACTGAGTAGGTAAGGACTGAAGCAAATGCTTTCAAATAGGCAACCTCTTTCATAATTTATATAAAATTATAGAGTCATAAAATAGTTTAAGTTGAAAGGAACCTTTAAAGGTCATCTGGTCCAACTCCTCCCTGCTCCCCATCCTGTAATGAGCAGGGACATCTTCAATTAGATATCCGCTTTCTGTGGTGTTCTAGCCTTACTTTTGCACTTCACTTCTTTCCTTTTAAATAAGAGAGTTAGTTAAATTTTGTATTATGACTCTCTATAAACTTGGTGGTTCCAGCTGAGGCAGCAGAAATAACCTGCTTCCTTAAAGAGTTTTTGTGTCTTTAGCTGTATCAATCCAAATGTTCAGAATATGATCTAAAAGGGTCTTAAGGAGTTCTGTACCCTAGTTTGTCTTATTTGAAGCTGTTTGTTTGAAAGCTTTGTTCAATTTGCAGCTACTCCTACTTTTAAATCACAAAGGGTAGATTTGTTGTAATTAAGTGCTAACTAGAAAGGAAGAATTGCTCACTTAGGTCTAAAGCCAAAAGACAGTTAATGACACATCCAGAGCAGAGAAAACGTTCTGTTTATGGAGAAAGGTTCTTGCTTATATTTGTTGCTGTGGCAACCAGGGTAAACTGACTTGGTTGTTTACACTGTGAAGGGGTTGCATCTTCAGGGAGGCGTGGACAGATCAGGTGACCCAAACTATCCAATAGGATATTCCATGTCATCTGTCATACTCGGTATGAAAACTGAGGGATCAAGGGATTAGATTTCTTCTCCAATGGCTTCCCTTTTTCAATGGCTCTCTTTCTTCAATGACCGATATCAAAAGAGGACCCTGTGAGTTTGTCTACCTTTAATCTCAATCCATGGGTTCTCATCTACTGCTGGGTCCAGCCTGAATCCTCCCTAGTGCCTGCCTGTGACATCTTCCTGGGAACTTGATACGGTTTTGAATTTGTATATATTGTATGTATTTAATTATTATCTTATTAATAATGTTTCATTAAAGTAGTTTAGTTTTTCCTAAACTCATCACTCTTCTTCCTCTCCTTGGAGCAAGAGGTGGGTGAGAACATCTGTCATCTTGTTATTGACCAGCCTGGCCCAAACCATGGCATGCAGATTTGTACCTTTAATTGATCTTGGCTTACACGAAGTACAGTAAGAAGGGCTAACATGCATTATGCATCCTGTTGCTAATATTTGAATACCTTTACTGAGTTGAAAGATGCCTAAGCTAATAAAAGGGGCATTACTTGGGCTCCTTAAATACAAGTTGCACTTTTTGTCAACTGTGTTTAACATAATTAGAAATTAATAGGAATAAAAGATTGCTTGATTGAGTATCCACGTTGTGATACACTGCAAAGAATCTGCATAGCATGCAAGATTTAATCTCAAATTGGATAACTTGTTGAAACAATTTTTTATACAAATATACAAAAAAATTGTTGGACCAAGACTCTAGTTCTAGGTTCTTTCTATGTTCTTTAAGAAGCTATTTGACAAAACAGGTAGATGATTTGAAGAATTATTGCTACCAGATGTGCTGCTGGATAAAGAGAATGTGTCAAAAGTAGAAGATTGTGGTGTTAACCTGCTTCTTATAGCAGATACTAGCTTTCACCTCTTTCAGCAAGTGCATAGGCAAAACAACAGAAAAGAGTACTGGTAAATGAAATAAGCAAAACTGGAGGAGTGAAGGGAAGCAGATTTGGAAAAAAGTTTCTGCTGTTGGTTTAACAGTTTCAAGTTTTGGCTGCTTTTTTTATTCTTTTTTTTTTTTTTTTTTCCTTTTTTCTTTTTTTATAACCAATGGAGAAATTTTATTTAAATTAGTGGCATAGTGGTGAGAGGTAGAACAGTTACTCCTAGTTTGCCCTTAGTTATTAACCAGTATAACTTCCTATGTTAAGTAACGTAGACGTTTCTAAAAGAAGATGTGTTAAAAGATTTTCTCCATTTCCCTTATTTTTTGTACATGACCCGTGTATGTTTCTGAGAAATATCAGAGGATAGGAAAAATAGGTTTGTATCAATGAATAGAGGCAAAATTATAAGTGACAAAGGATAGAAATCCTTGGGAATTGTTCCTGTAAACTTTGTTGTATTAGTTCTGCTAACAACATGTTTTCTAATCTACTGTACCCCAACTTCTTCCTGTAAGAGGGATGTAATATGAATGCTGCATTTAAACATCTGCAGGCATGTTATAAGAGCCGTCTATTCTTCTAAAATCCTGCAGGCGCTATAAAACTGCTTCTGAAAAGTGAAACTTACGAATTTCTGCTCATACTTCAGCTCTTAACATCCTTATTTGCAAGAATGCCTGTGACCAGCCGTGGAGATGGAGATTCCCTACTCTTGCTCAGATGGATCCACTACTTCACTTTGAGCATTACTTATCATGATTGGAAGTGACTTATGTAAACTCTTAAACTTTTGAAAATACAAATACTAAGGCCTTATTTCTGAATTGTAGTGGATAGCTTGTATTTGCAAAATTGTGTAACTATTGCCTGTTCTCTGCTATACATGGCAAATAGGTAGCTTTGCTTTGCATATGTATTCTAATATGACTGTCTAGTGTAACTGAAGAGGATGAAGAAAGACAAGAAAATACCTGTTTTAGTGAAAAATCTAATTGTGTAGCCAGCTGCAGAATGTGAGAAGGAGGAAATATATTCTTGATGCTTATTCATCCAAGGTTTAGAAACGATTATCACTAATTTGTCCATTAGGTTGATTGGTGTTCTGTTGTGCTTTCTGGGCTACTTTGTACCCATTCAGAAGAAAGGACTGACTTGGATGTTACAGAACAATGGCTTTCGTGGGTTGAGGTTCATGATATCACCTATGTGTTTGAAAGCCCTTCCTGCAAAACAACTTTGGGTTTAGGTGGCTTTGTTCATTGTATTTGAAAAGACTAAGTTACTATCACCTTGGTGTCACAGGCATCCAACAGGGTAGGCAGGAAAGCCATCATTTGGTTCCAGAAGAAAAATCCCTTACTTAAAGGGAAGGGAATATACAAAGCTAGCATAATGTTTTAGCTGATCGAAAACAGTAATTGGTAAGGCAGTCATGCACTGGTTTATATTAAGCAACTGTTAAAGAGTGATACTTCCTTAAAAAAAGTGAGTGTTATATAATTTTAGTGACAAGTGCTTCAGATATGTACCAATAAAGGAAAAACTATGCTTTCAGAGTTGTACTTTGCAGGAGGATTGTTGCTCTAACTTGTAGATTGTGGTTTGTTGTCTTCTGCCTGTAAGATTTTGCAGTGCATGCTGTTTGGTGTAGTATCTAATGGGTAGCAAATTAGTCCAGAAAGCTAATACAAAGAAAGTATTTTTACAACAGAAGAATCTCTTGCTCCTTAGGTAACAAGTAGCACATATATAAAGATCTTGGATTACATGGTTCATATTGACAAATAAGATTTTACAATGAAGTCAAGGTTTCCAGGAGACCATCAGTCAGTGTTTTACTACTTTTCCATGACATCTAATGTCATCGGTTGTAAAGGAACCATCATTACTGACTCTCGCAGGGGAATCTGTGAGGTTTTTATGTGCACCAAGAGAAAATGTCTGGTGTGTTTTGTAAATATGCCTTTATTTAATGTGCTTTTCAGCATAGATCATAGGTTTACTGAGGCTTGAGACAAGTGATGATGATAAATATGTACAGGGGATTACAGTTTTACATGTTCCGTTCTTGCAGTTTAGTGATTGTTAATCATAAGTTGAATATGTTAATATAATTATGACCTTTCATTGTATATTTAAAAATCAATATGTTTTGGCACCAGTTGGAGTGGGGCTGGTGCCAAAATATAGTTGGTTTCTTTCTCTTTGCAGTGGGCTTTTGATTACTATCTGTTTTTATGCTTAAACATTTCCTAAATCTGCATTTAAATAAGTTGGTGCATCTTTATTATACTTCATTAACCATTATAATCAATTTAGACAAATTGCTACTCAGATGAGACTTAGCATGTAGTTACTTATTTCTACTTGTGAGATTGGTATAGATTTTTTGAATGGAAAATTGTAATTTCTTTCTTTTGGGGAGGTAAGCCCCTGCTTCCAAGAGATGCCCCTTTTCAGTTAAAATACTCATACTTTTTTTTTTTCTTTTTTTTTTTTTTTTCTAAAACAAAATTGTTATACCCAGAAGTCACTTACAAAAAAGGTGGAAAGTTATTTTAAAGTCTTCTGAACTTGCTAAAGGCTGTTGCTTAATGAAATATTTTTCCTGTTCTCTTTTTTTCCATGGGATTCTCTTGATTTTCATTTGAATACTGTAGTTGTTGTAAACATTAGCATTAATTAACAGTCTTTCATTAAATAAAACAATTTCCAGGAAGATTTTTATCTCAATAAACATGAAATTGAAAGGTTATGGGAAAATACATCAAATCAGTTGAAAGACTACTAAATTACTGAAGGTAATGTAGTTGGTTCCATTCATGCCCATGTTGTAGGACTAAAGGACCCATAAATGTTTTCAGAAATCAAACCAGAATGACAAAGCTGATGAAATGCAATGAAGTTTACGTAAATGAAACCCAGATAATGTGATCTTTTTTTTTTCTGGGTTCTCAGATAAACTTATTTAAAATCCTGTGGTTTAGAAGGGTAATATGCCTCTTTCTCTCTTGTCAGTTTTGTAATTCCTTTGCTACTATACAGGTAAAAATAAAGGACATTGTCTTTTATGCTACAAAAATGTGACCTCTCGTTGTAGATGTAGGACATTGGATATAACGTGAAAGCAGAGAAGGTAAAGGTTTCTTACTGCATTAGATTGCATTTTCTCTTGGTTCAACAGGGTTAGTTGGAAATTGGGAATTATTTACTTTCATGTTTTGGGATCCAGCTCTGAGGCTTCAGAGTGTCAAACTGCAATGGCAGTTTTAGCATCAAACCCATCATCTAAAATGGTGAGCAAGCTAGAATTGTATAGACAGGCAAGGTATTTACCCCAACTGCAGATATAGTGTGAGTAATGAGGAAAAAATTTCGTCAGTTGTGGTATGCATTAATTGTATTTACCTCTTACAATTTCCATCCCAGCAGTTTTTAGCATAGGTAGTGATAAATATTGAACATAGTTTGGTATGTCTAGTTAAAGTAATTTTCAAATGAGTTTCCAGGATTTTTTGATTTCTCCCTCTCCATCTATATGCTGAATTAAAGAATACATTTTTAAAAAAGCACTTAATTATGTGATTTCTTTTATGGGTGTGAGTAAACAATAGGATTAACACTTAAATAATAGATCTTGAACTGTCACAGAATATCAGATAAAATTCATCTCCTATTTCCAGTTCCTTAGCTAATTGATTTGGTTTTCTTTTCTGTAGCTTTTAACTGGAGTACTTCCAGTTATTTTTTGCTTTATTTTTCTCTTTAGGCACCTGAACTTAAAAAATAGAGATTTCTTTGTTTTCTTTTCTTTTTTTTTCTTTTTTTTTTTTTTTTTTTTTTTTTTTTTTTTTTTTTTTTTTTGCTTTGAGCATAATTGGACAACACATACAGCCCTTTCCGTGAATAATGCTATTAATTGAATTCAAATCCTCTTCAATCTTAGATTTTGTTGGCATGTGTTTTGTGAATATTACAGCTCTGGTTCTATTATTTAATTCTGGTTTGTTGCAGGACAGTGTTTTCTTTGCTGGATTTGATCCCATAGAAAAGGAAACGACGTGATGGCCACATCTTAAATGCACGTGAAGCTAGGAAAATTTAGATACCATTAGATAAAAATCATCAGAAATATTTAGCTAGCAAGACAGTGTAAATGCACATACATATACTGGGATATTTACAGACTTTCTCTGAAAAGATGTGCTTTAGTTTTTGATGCCAGGAAGCTGGTCAAAATAGCATTTCTCTAGTATGAGAAGTAAGGAATGTTTCACTTTGATTATTTTGAGTGAAAAGAAAAGTAGAGAGGATAAATGTGCTAGTCAGTTACAGTACTTGATACGCAGGTAGAAACGTAGTTCTTTGCTAACCATCTCCTCTGTTTGCAACAAATCTCTATTGTATTGATATAGTAACAAAAATTATTATTCACTTGCTACAAAGGAAGGACTCTTGACTGAACACAAACCACTAACCGTAGAGATAAGGATATGAAGGTTTTGCAGTTTTTAATGTTATGTAATGTCTACACTAAAATGTTAACATAAACTTAGACATTATTTGTGTGTCTTTTCATGAGTTTATCTCAAGCATTTAATGTAAGATAGTGAATTGAAATTAGCCCTTCCTGGTATTTTTCTCAGAATCTGGGCTTAACAGAATGTGAGGAGAGAGACTTAATACCAATACTCTTCATGCCAAAACTGGTAATCAGTGAATGGGAGAAATATTGTTTTTCTTTTAAAAGAACTGTAAAATTGAGATGAAATATTAAGTCTTCTCCTTTAATGGTTCTTCTAGGATATTTATATTCCCTGCAAAATTATTTATCTTGAATTTTTATTTTCTTCTGTGAGTCCATATTCTTACTTAATTTTTAAGCAGTTTCTAACACCCAGTAAGGATCAACACTATAGTCATTGTGCAGTGGAGATGCGGCAGGGATGGAGATGGAGTTGCTTCTCAGAGCATCTCACAGGAAAAGCAGTGAAACTCACAACGTAAGTAAGACTGTAAAATCTTACCTGTGGGGAAAGAATTGTTTCTTCACTCATTCAACTGACTCTTGAAAGAACTGGAACTACTTTTGTCCTTGTGCTGCAGTGGAGAGGAAAAAAGAACAATGAACAAAATAGGCAGTGGTATGGAAAGTATGGGAAGTGTTGACAGAAAGAGATATTTGTTTTGCCTTGCCAATGAAAGTCTATCCCATGCTGAAATATACCATCCTCTATACTGTGTTACAGGAGAGATTGAAAAAAAAAAGCGACCAAAAAAACCAAAGTAGCATAGATACCGAAATTAACAAATGGATTTTTATATGAATTAGTAGCAGTAGTTTCCACATGAAATGTCTTTGGTGCTTCACTTGTTATGCTACTATCAAGATGATGAGGTTTTCTCAGCTCCAGATCAGAACATGAGAATTAGAGTTTATGCTTAAAATAAGTTTCTGAACAACTGTCCTATGCAACTTTGAAAACCAGCTTCAGTATGAACAGAAAGACTGTAATCTACAGTATTGACCCTATCCAGGAAAGCAAACAAATCATAAACACATGGCTTATTAATTGATCATGCAATTTGGACATGGCAGCAGGGAGTTGATGTCCCTGAGTGTTCATAGTAGGGGAATAAAATAAATCTTTGATAAGAAACCGTATTCCATCAGTAAACTAGAAAAATAGGCTTCATTACAGATCACTTTCTCTCTCCCTGCCCCAAAGAAAAGTTCTATTAGCCACCTTTTTGGCTTTTTTTGAGTCACCCCTTTTTCCCTCCACTGAATTAAAGAGAGAAATCCTCTCTGGATTGATAAAAAGATCTGCAACTCTTGCAGTGTGATAAATGACCTGCAGTTAAATTTTCTATTGCAAAGTTGCATAAGGCAATAACCCCATGTATTCCACCCTTTTAAGAAATGCATTATCTTACTTCATGTGAAATCTTGTGCATAAGAAGTTCCATCTCAACCTGAGGAGGAACTTCTTTCCTGTGAGGGTGGCAGATCCCTGGAACAGGCTGCCCAGAGAGGTAGTGGAGTCTCCTCCTCGGGAGACATTCCTAACCCAGCTGTACTTTCCTGTGCAACCTGCTCTGGGTGGACCTGCTTTGGAAAGGGGTTGGACTAGATGATCTCCAAACGTCCCTTCCAACCTCATATCATCCTGTGATTTTGTGATTTTGTAGAGAGACTTTTTGCAAGACACTAGACATTAATCTGTGTTAATAACATGACTATTTTTTAATCTTTTTTTCACTTGAACAGTGGGCTGGAAAAACTATTGTGCATCTCTTTGTTTTCAAGGCTGAAGATTCATTTTATGTCAGCTTCCAAATTGCTTTGAAAGCAATCCTCAATGATAATGGAGACAGATGTTTGCAGGGGAAACAAATGAATTTCCTGGTGGCAAGTATTTTTGTTTGGGGAATAAGCTGAAATGTCTCCTGAGTTCAGCTCCCTTTCTAATTAGTGCTAACCTATGTGCAATTACCTGCTTTCAGTAAGAGAGTTAATATTTTTCTCTCAAACTCAAGTAACTGCACTACTGTCCTAATTTTTGTGATGATTAACAAAGTCATCTTGTAAATAAAATGTTCCTTTCTTTTCCTTAGTCCCTAGATTTTGTATTCTTCAGTATTTGAAAGAGTTGAGGGATGTGCACGTGACACGATAGTGTCTTTTTTTCATTGATAGAGTATGAAGCTGTGGTATGCTTCTCTTCTGTTTATGTTCTTCTTGTGCTTAAGGGT
Organism: Thinocorus orbignyianus; assembly: GCA_013400375.1. Taxonomy (NCBI): domain Eukaryota; kingdom Metazoa; phylum Chordata; class Aves; order Ciconiiformes; family Thinocoridae; genus Thinocorus; species Thinocorus orbignyianus. The sequence goes on along the minus strand of VXBW01000607.1, from coordinate 62,509 downwards.
TCAAAAACTTTTCTGCTAAGTTTATACCTGATTAACTTAATTATGCTGGATCAATCATATGGGCCAACATTTCTTTTTTTAGCTGCAGGCATAAGAAATATTTATTTGTGTTTCCAAAGAACAGCTCCTCCCCTCAACTTTTCCCTGGCTTTGGTTAGTCAGTAAGTTTGCTACAGGAGAAATCCCAGCAGTAGGTTCCATAAAATGGATAAGAATATAAAGGAAATATTACCATTAAAATTAGCCAAGAAATGGATAAAATAAGAGTGAAAACAATACTCTGGAAAATAGTAATAGACTGGAGAATAATGCAAAAACAACAAGCAGACTTTCATGAAGAAGGAGTTTGAGAATTTCATCTTTATTCCACCCCTTTTTGTGAGTCCTTTTAGGTTGCGCCTCTGATAAGTCACTGGGATACTCTTACTATTGCAGATTAAAATAATATTGAGCTTTCACTTTGAACAGGGATGATCATGGACTACTATGAACAAGGGGTAGAAAAGAAAAACAATGAGATTCTTAAGAGTAAAGTGAATATGCAGCTTATCTCTCTATTGGTTGACTAAAGGGAGCTTGGGTATTGGGGCTTACATTTACCCTGACAACTTGAACTTTGACAAAAGATATTTTAAAAATTTACTTAATTAACTGATTACTTGAAACTAGTCAAAAGTGAAAATTATCAGCTCCTGCAGTATTTTCTAAAACAGTATTTAAAAAGAATGTGTACATTACTTACCTAAATTCTTTACAAGAAATATTGTTGAGTAAATAATCCTCAAAAACTTTTACCTATGGGCTTCTAATGAAGTTTTTGACTGTTCTCTGCCTGTCATATCTCTGCAACCAAAAAATTAGAGTTGTGCTACATAAAGCAGTACACAAAATATGAAATACACAAACCACTATGGGCAAGATTCCGAGTTTAGAGAAACTGTGAGTGCTGAAATATGCAGTGTTTTAGCAATTTTCTATGTCTGCAAATTTCTAATTCATGAGACGCCCAGAAAACATAAATACATAACAATAATAATAATTTTAAAAAAGAAATTGTTTGAGATCTATGTTATATTTGCAGTGACTGTCACTTTTAATGGAAAGCGACCTGGATTGTAAAATAATTTACAATTTGATGCACAAATGTGTCTGTTGCTTTCTAGCAAAGTAATTTATTTGAGATATCCAAATTTGTTTTCTGGTATCCCATATTAATTTTAATTGTTACTTTTGTAATTATTTTAAGAAATATTCTTGTGGTCAATCTGTGTAACAGAAGAATTTTCATATATTTTCTCATAGTACGTTATGCAATTCTAAGCACATACCCAATATGTCTAAATCAAGAAACTATTTGTTCTGTGCTCTTTGGAGTCATGAAAGGGATACAAATATTTTCCAATTCTACTCTGACAGCATACCGCAAGGAGATTCACGAAAAGAGGCGGCGGTCAAGGTGAATTTTCAACTACTGAAGTTATTCTTCCATGGCAATAATTTCAGAAAAGACTACTCATTTTGAAAGTGATCTTTTGCTTTTCAGGTGTAACTTAATTTGTGCATTAACAGCAGTTTGCATAAATTTCATGTGGACTTACTGAGGTTTTTTTAAATGTTTCACTTCTTGGTTTCTGCTAGATTTTATTTGTTTGCAGTGAAAAATAAAAAATAAATATAAGTAAATATAGTTGAAAAAAAAATTGGCGGTGATAAGGGCAGGTATACCAGTTTTTAATTTTTTTCTTGATACATTTCACATTACCTACCCACAAATTCTCTTGTCTCTACAGTCATCACACTGATACACATCGAAACATAACAATTTAGTGCTGTGTTTCCAACTGTATTGGAGAAAAGAAGAATTCAATTCCTCTTTTAAAAGTATGTGGATAATCTATTGCATGGATATCTAATGAATTGCACACACACACAAAAAAAGATGCTATTTACTTTTTTTTTTTTCTTAAAAAGCATAGATAATAACAAACTATTCAAGTTTATTATAATGTGCTAGCTCCATTGGCAGCTCCCAGTTGGTTTTTATAGTCACCAGAATAATGAAAACTGTTAGGATTACAAACTATTTGTTGCAAAACTGTGATTTAGTGTCTATGAATAAATACTTATTAAGCTACCAAAACTAGTTTTCATAAACTGAGAAATGAAATGCAGATGACTGTTAAATGGTGTTGCTTTTAATAAGGATAGGAAGAGAGAAGGGAACAAATTAAACTTAGAAAGCTAATAGAATAATAACAGGTTGTTCCTGTGTATCTGGTTTCATAGAGTTGTAAATAAAATATTTGACATCTCAAATGATACTGTTACAATACCTAACAGTGAAGAGAGTGGTTTCATCTTAATTATGCATATATTTTGCTTCTATAGAGATTCTGCAACATTTTGATGCCATATGTACTCTGTCAGTGGTTCTGCATTAAATTATCGCTGTTGGTAGTGATGGAATTTCTAAAATTGTGTTTGAAAAATGCATATACACCCAAAGTACTATTTTTACAGTGTCAGCATGATATGCAAAATATGTCATAATCCTACTTGCTGGTATTCAACACAACCAAACCTACTTTATCTACTTGGCAAATTACTTTGTTATAAATTATTTGGAACTCCTGCCTTTAGTCATGCATATGAAAAAGAGTTTAGATTTTTTTTTTAGTTGCAATATCTTGTGTTTCTCAGTGAGAAGTGAATATTATTAATTCATTGGTGTTGCTTCCATGACAGAACTGTGATTTGAAAGCAAGCCACTTTAACTCCTTACTACAAAGGTTGCCAAAAATCACAACTTTGTAAGGAAAATTAAAGAATGAGCATTTATTTATTACTTCTTAGAATTTTTTTTGGTATTGATCCAAAATGAAATAACAAATACTTTTAAAATGCAAATGTAAACTGCATTTGGATGGGAAACACTGGGAAAGTTTATATGTGTATCAAGGCTTTCAGGTAAATGAATGGTTGGTTGAGAAAGCAGAAGTCAGTTAATGATGGTAATTACTTCAGATGATCTAATGTCTGAATTAAACTTCCTGGAAGATTGTGTTTGTAGAGGACCTGCTCAGTGTATGCACTGGCATTTTTCCAATCTGTAGTAGTTGCATTGTGGTTTTCACATAAATCTGAGACTTCTTACTTTCACTTTCTTTTATTTGCATAATGAATAACTCCTGCTTGTTCATGCTGTTGCTCTTGGCCGTGTAACTCTCAGCAGGGAAATTTACTGAATAATGGTGGTATGGTCTTATTTTTTTCACCAAATTGCTTCAAAATATAAATACCCTACAAACTGGGGTAATAAGAAAATGTATTTAGCAAAGTTTGTAAATACATATGCTGAATTTCATGTTCTTTTAGGAATGAGTTCAAAACTGTGAGGCTTGGGGGGATTTTCTTGACAGAATGGATTTTTGATAATATTGCTTTCTACTGTGTAGAGTAACATGATAGAGACTCTCTACTTGCCTCTATATAGCAAATCATATCCAAATGCAATACTTTTGATCCATTCAAAAGAAACACATATTTTCTTCTTAGCTTTTAATTTATGTATAGATTTACTAAATAAAATCAGAAGAATGTAAAATTCACACAACTAGCAATTGAGCGATTCCAGCGTTCTGATTCCCAGACTAAATGAATAGTCTTATTTTCTGCAGTAGGAATTTCTGTGGAATAAGATGTTATTCAGCTGAAAACAGCAATGAAATTAGAAATCTGACTTTGAGGTAGATTTTTGTTACATGAACTCTGCCAGTCATTTTCACAGAACAAATGAATAAGTAATGTGCAACTCTAAGGGACAAGACACTGTACAAGAGAACACAAGTGGGTTCAAGAGCTTCTTCTCTGAATTGAACAGTGTTCTTTCCCTTTATCCAATAGAAATTTCTTTTTGCAAGAGATCCAAGAAATTTCCAATTTTCCAAGAGAAATATTCTCTTTCTGATTTTATTCCCACTGCTTCAAAAGACAATGTAGGTGTGTCTTCCTGCAGTAAATCAGAAGCTATTCACTATTCTGCATGTTTTCTCAAAGTTCTGGATAAGGTAGGTAGTGGTCAGCTAAGATTTGATCATACTCATTCAGCTCTGTAGTGTGTTAAACTGGGTGAATGTTTATGATCAAAAGGCTGTCTGAGGGGTGGTGTTCAAATGTATCTAAATAAGACATAGTATATTAGAGTAAGCAAATAGTTTATAATTACCTTAAGAGATACAAAGTATTTAAGGTTTCACAAAAATGTTGTCTTTAGAGCAAATGCACTACGTGCTTGTTTCACTGAAAACTGAAATGTGGTTGAGGGAGAATTTTTTTAGGAATAGTCGATCTACAGTGTTAGTACTGCTTATAGCTTATATTTACTCTCGCTGCTTCAGGAAATAGCTGATAATTGCTTCTGTGACGTATGTAACTAACAGTCAGGAGTATGATTCAGCATTTTACACATCATCTATTAGGAAGGATTTAGGGGGATTTCAGAATAATGAAGAGATGAAAACTGGATAACTCCTGGTTGCTTCTGTTGGGCTCCCCGGTACATTTGTCTCCTGGTTGAGAACTCTCGTATACTTATGCCCAGCAGCTGAATAGAGCTTTGGTTTGTAATAAGTGGTCACTGTTTGGCCTCTCATTCATTCCCCTCTTTTATTTGGGTGGGGACAGCTGTGTTCCTGACTTTGGCAAAGTATCCCCAAATATTCATAGTTGAATCAGTTTCACATACCCTATGTCCCTGATGGAAATATGAGTGATCCAAGGAAAATGAAAAACACAACAGTTATTTTTTCATACTGAAGAAAGTTTTCTCAATTTGTTTATGTTACTTACAAGGATTTCAAAAGGAACCTACTCAGATCAGTACTTTTAGTCTCTGATATAATGTATTCTAGAAGAGAACTAAGAATTCAGGTCTCTTCTACTGTTTTCTGGATTTTAATACTCTAACCTGCCATAGTTTCAAGGAGCTGCCTTTTGGGTCAACTTGGAAATTCCCAGGTGTAGAAGCTGAATTTATGATATAGTGTGTGATGATGCCAGGGACTATTTAGTTTATTAATTATTTAAACTGCACCTGTATTTTAAGTATTATTTTCAAAGAAAACTTAATTTTAGATTTTATTTAGGTCCTGATGAACAGAAGAAAGTACCATTAGAATTGTAACAATGAGAAGTTATGTATTTGTCAACTTTAGCCTTTGTTTTCCGCTCTAAGTCTTCAAACTTAACCAAAACAAACAAACAAGTTAAGTTTCTGATTAAGGGACATTCTTTGTCTTGCCTTCTGAATTTTAGCAATTAAAGATTAATTAGACTTACTTCAGTATTTAACAATAACTTAATCAGTTGGTATTTATTTTAAAATTAATCTCTGAAATCAGGATACAGGCCAACAGTAGTTCTGTCCTAGTGATAATACTGCTGTAAGTCAAAAGTACTATTTGCATATCTAACCATTGCTAACTTCCTTTTTCAGTATGTTTTCCTGTCAGGTTGAAACACATTGTTTGCATATTACTTAGACCTGTTCTCCAGACTAGTCTGTTAACAGAAGAAAGGATCTAGCTAATTGAAAATTGTTAACCTAGCTCAAAGTTCTGTGGCAGGGACTCGTAATCTCTGAAAGAGAGAAGAAAATTGTAGAGCATTAGGCAAATAGTGAAAGAAGGAAAGGAGAAAAGTTGGGAGATTTATTTTTGTATATAAAGAAAGACTGACAAAATAATCTTAAAGTTCTTTGAAACAGCAAAAGAAATGGTCATATATTTTGTCAGAGGAAATGATTATTAACTTAGATTAACTTTCTCTTCTGAAGCCAAACTGGGAAAACCTGTGACAATGTTTTTGACAGAATTGGTAAGGGAGAAAAAACAGGCCTTTTAAAATGTCTTCTTTATATGACAATTAAAATTTCATTGTTGAACAAAGAATTTTAAACCTTCCCATTTTTTACAGGGTAATGAAAACTTGGAAACTTTGTACTCCTGTTGACTCATTACTATAATTCAAAAATAAGATGCCATCCAGATAAATTGGAAGGATTTTTTTTTTTTCAATAGGTGGAAATGCACTTTTAAATGTAACAGTGGTGTGAACTGTGCTTCTTTTTTTAAACTCAAGCACTTAGAGTCAAAAGAAAGAGATGGAGAGATATTTATATGGAAAGTGAGATTCATTCATGTAGTCTGAGAAGACATCCATTTCAGAAGCCTGCGACATGTTTTGTACTGTAGTCAATAGAGGTCGGTCACTCTTAATTGGTGTTACTTTTCTTTCATTGTAAAGAGAGATTGAGCCTTTGAGGTCCCACAGTTGCCTTATGCTGACATAATTGTATGATGCCACTGAAAAGAGCCCATGCAGCTGCTGTGTGAGCTTGATAGAGAATTGATCTGATCACAAACTAAGCTAATAAAAAATAATAATTAAAAAAAATATCTTTCAGTCTTTCTGCCAGATTGGTCCTCAAATCTAGCTCATTGTTTGGGTGTATGAATATATGAATACAGCTGCTGGCAAACTATGGGAATGCACACGGGGAATTCAGTGACCCTTCACACATATGTTGCCTTAAAATGAGCTGAGCCCTTAGTCAATGTGAGTATTCTGCGAGGGGTTATGTATTCTGAAATTACATATGAGTTTGTCTGCTTTTCTACCTTAACTTTTAACATATGCTGCTTGCCTGCAAATAAACCACCTCTCACTGTCAATGCATAGAAATGATCTTTCTCTGTGAGCTCTTTATTTCTAATTGCAGCCAGTAAACTTATGCTCATCTTCTTTTGAAACATCTGACATAGGTCATCATGTCAGCAGGGAAATTGTGTTAGAAAGAACAGCAATCAAATTTAACACAGGAATTGAAATCATAATAGAAAACCAGTGTATCACTGCTGCAAGGAACGCATAGAGTTATTTCAAGTCTTGCAAAACTAAATAGTTATTGTCTCATGCTCTGAAGCACTGTTGGCAAACTCTAATTTGCTTATGTCTAAGTAATGCTCAGAAACTGATGTGCTCTTCAAATTATCTGGGAAACATTGCTTCATCTTGCAATCACAAGAGCTGTATTCCCCAGTTCAAATACTGAAATCCTCTTACTGACTAGCAAACAGTTCTCACACTAACAATTTATTTAAAACTAGATTTTACAGTGACACATTGAAAAAAAGCTAGGCAAATTAATTAGACTTAGCGTATTTCATATCCCTGTGGGTTGTATCACATTTGTATGGCAATATTCTTTCTGTGTTTGTAGGTTGAAATTTGTACCATCTTTAGCCATGATGTCCTCAGTTGAATCCAGTAAAAACTGTCATCTTTTCTTCACCTGCCCATTTCTGCAGGTTTCACAGGAAAAATCAGATTAACTGGCATAGGGTTAATTGCGTCACCCTTCCTAAACAAGGATGCCATATTACCGTCCTTCAGGGTTCTGTAATTTTCTTAGTTAAACACTTGTTTAAATAGCTAGAAGAGATGGGCAGAGAGCAGAGCTACGCTGTTGACTTTATTAATATATTTCCTTTACCAGGGAAGATTATGTTTCTATTCTCAGATAACGCAGTATTATCATCCTAATTAAAAATAAATAAATAAAATTCAAAGTAGCTGTTGAATACTCTGATGTTTAAAGAATTCTTGCTTTTTTTTCCCTTTTCTTTCTCCTATGTCTGGCTGTTTACAATTTTAGAGAATAAAACTCTTGCTTTGTCTTCTGATTAGACTGAGTTACGTATTTTTTTTTCCCAAGTTTTTTTAATTATGCTACTGACCCTTGAATTTCCTGTTCTCAGCAATTCTACTGAGTTATTGCCTTCTGTCCTCTTATGAAAAATGAGTAATATCTCTCCAGACCTTCATGAGACACTTGTCTCTTGGAATGCCTTGAGTCTTTTCATAACTTGGAATCTGAAGCCACAAATTAATTAAAAAAGTAAAACGAAACTAAAAGAAAGGGGCTAAGTTTGGGACAGATTATGTAATAATTTTGTTTTCTCTATAAAAATAAAAAAGAAAAAAGTAGTGTAAGCCTCAAAAACAGACCTGACCAGGATTTGTTTCTAGAAAAGTTTTGAGTTCATGACAAAACATCTTAGCATTCATTGTTTCTCTTGCTGTTGTTACCTGTTGTGGCTTCTTCCTGCGCCATCTCTGACTCAGAATGGTAAAACAAAAGGAACTGAATTTCATTTCATTTTGAGCATGTTGCAAACCTTTTCTTCTTGAATGCCACCATTGAGCAGCATTTTTAGGTGAAAGATGGGAATAATTTTATCTTGCAATGGATACATAAGCTGCTGCTATCTTGACAAACACTTCCATATTTATTTTTAATTTGTGTCGCTACAGATTTATAATTGCAGTTCATTATTGCAGAGTAGATCTAGTCTTGGTCATGTGAAATTTATGTCATTTCTTGACCCTATTACAGACGTACATATTATTAAGTATTTGTGTGTGTTCATATATAGGTATGTGCTTACACACATTCAAATAAGGAAAAGCTCCCTTCATTCCGTCTCAATCATTTTATTTTTACGAACTCATGATTGGTTACAATATGGAGACAGAGATTAACTGGTTTTCAGTTTTTTATTTTTTTCTTTTTTGTGTTGCTTGTATAAAATATATAGTTTCTACACCCTCCTCCATAGGAATTACGTTAACAAAGTGTTATCTTTGTTTTAAGACCTATTTAGAAAATTTAAAAAAGAAAAATAATGCATCTAATACATCTTCCGCTGAAATAGTGAAGCTCATCAGAAGATTTATTCATTGTTAAATTTTTATTAAATGTGTTATGTCCTAACATTTGCTAAATTCCTCACTGGTTTGTAGTAAGAAGGAAAATCACAGTAAATTTCTTTCTAGAATTAATGGATGTCAGCACAACCTTTTCAGTCACCCCTGTAAAGAGTTTTGAAAAACCAAAGACTAAATGGGCAAGAAAATTGTATTTTCCAGTAAAGGTCTAATGTACTCTGACAGGTAAAAGGGAGGAAACTTTTCCATACAGCAGTGTATTCACTTTTTGATGGTTTATCTTATGTTATCTAAGTCTGTCAATATATACAAAACCACTTAATTCACACTTCACATCCCTGAAATATGCAAGTGTCATTCATTATATCATTGCCAGCCCTATCAATTACTTCCTACAGTAATTAGCTTGGATCTCTGTAGCTGCTGCAAATCAACACAGCTTTCAAATGTACAAATAGATTCAAGAGATTATAAAAATTCATGTATATCCAATGATTTCTGTTTAATACAATGATCTTGAAGCTGCATCTGCCTCAAAAGATAAAGGTTGTGCTGCCTTTTTTTTTTCTTTTCTTCATTCCCCATTCAAACTGTTTCAGCAGTGCCTATGCCTACACTGCAGACCTATACAAGTGTCCTTGGATTGGCAGTATAAATTTATTTCAGCCTTCAATGACAACTCACAAAAACAAGCATGGAATGAGAAGGGAAAGGGAGGTGAGGGGTGGGAAGAATGAACAAAGAGACAGATTAAAAATAGCAGACATGGGGAAAGCTGGAGAAATATGTTAGAAAACAATATCTTCAATGTTCTGTTACTATCATATGCTGATCCTTCATTCCTGCCTGAAACTGCTTTCAATTCTTATTTTAAAACCCATCATTAAGCACTTAGAAAGTCAAGCCATGGTATTGGCTACATAGGTGGGCTAATGTAAATGGCACAAAGTTCAACCAAGCCAAGTGCAGAGTCCTACACCTGGGACATGGCAATCCCAGGCACAAATACAGGTTGGGCAGAGAATGGCTGGAGAGCAGCCCTGAGAAGAAAGACTTGGGAGTGCTCGTGGATGAGAAGCTCAACATGAGCCGGCAGTGCGTGCTGGCAGCCCAGAAAGCCAACCATATCCTGGGTTGCATCAAAAGAAGCACAAGCATCAGGTCCAGGGAAAGTGATTCTACCCATCTACTCTGCTCTTGTGAGACTCCACCTGGAGTACTGTGTCCAGATCTGGAGTCTTCAACATAGAAAGGACATTGAACTGTTGGAATGGGTCCAGTGGAGGATCATGAAGATGATTAGAGGGATGGAGCACCTCTCCTATGAGGACAGGCTGAGAGAGCTGGGACTGTTCAGCCTGGAGAAGAGAAGGCTCCGGGGAGACCTTAGAGCAGCCTTCCAGTACCTGAAGGGACCTACAGGAGAGATGGAGAGGGACTCTTTGTCAGGAAGTCTAGTGATAGAACGAGGGGTAATGGTTTTAAATTGGAAGATTTAGATTTAGATTTAGATTAGATATTAGGAAGAAGTTCTTTCCTGTGAGGGTGGTGAGGCACTGGAACAGGTTGCCTAGAAAAGCTGCAGATGCTCCATCCATGGAAGTGTTTAAGGCCAGGCTGGATGGGGCTTTGAGCAACCTGCTCTAGGGAGAAGTGTCCCACCCATGGTAGTGGGGTTGGAACTTGATGATCTTTAAGGTCCCTTACAACTCTAAATAACCTTTCTGTGATTCTATGAAACTTCTGCTGTTTTATGCCTTTATTAACTTAGATCTATGGCATATAAGATTTGCCTAAAACAGTTACGTATTTTAATCAGAGCATCTTCCAATTTGCAGTTCAGGAAAGTCAGCTTTTGATATATGGCAAATATAATGGTAGATTCTGTGCTGTTTTTACTGTACTCAAAAAAGGTTGATTCCTCACCCATAAAATATTATACCTGTATAAGGTTGGTGCCCAAGGCTTTAATTTAGAGATGAAGATGGGAATATGGGGGAATAATCCTTATGCTCTCTTGTCATACTCCAACCACATCAGTTGTCTTTACTTGGCTGGAAATGGTTTGCTTTCTCATTCAGTTAAATCAGTGACACCATTCATGCATCCTGCTGGATATAAGTTTGTTAGAAACTTAACAACTAAAATTGCCCATACAATTAAAATACCTGGGGTTAGACTTTGGTTTTCTTTTGTGTCTATATACTAATCAGTATACAGAAGAGCTCTTTCAGAGCATGTTTTATTTAGTTCGTTTTCCCTCATTACAGAAATACTCATAAAAACTAGCTTTCATCATACACACAAATATTTTACAAAATACTGACATACATTGCTAACAGCTTTTGCCTTGGACATGAAGTTATTTGGTCTTAATTGGTAATAGAATGAACTTGCAGGACAATGAATTAAAGAAAACTTCTACCAAGTAGTTCTGTATAAATGCTACTATACCTTGAAGCCTTAGAGTTTCCTATATCCAGTTCAGTGCCTATCATTGTTGGCCTCTTCCGCTTTCATAACAATAAAAGTTGCTGATATAAACTTAATTACGTATTTTATATCTACAGAGTGATGTCAATCCAAATCATCATGTCTGTTTAACAGGTAATGCCACTCTTTTCTTTTCTGTTGAGGCTCAACAGTGACAGCCATGACCCTGGGGAAACAAAAAATTTCTGGAGTACATAGAGTAAATTCAGAATAGCAGTCCAGCAGGGCAGGCTGGTTAAGAACAATAATCTCAAATCCAGAAGAAAAAGCTGTATATTTAGACTAAGGTGAGTCCCTTGAGAAAATGCAGGTCTACTCTAACCTTGCTGATTATTCTAAAATAATAATGAATAGCTCTATCTAATCAATTGACCTGAGTGTGGGGAAATACAGTGTTCAGTAAACTTTGGCATAGGCGTTGGCAAAGAAGCTATAGTAAAAAATGAAAGTAGCCTTTATGCATCATTGTATAATTAAATATAATCCATCATTATAATTAATTTTTTGAAAATCCTGTTTCTTGAGTACTTTTTTATTATCGTAGCTTCTCCCCTGCTCTTCATTCATACTAAACACATAACTACTTTTATAGTCTATATTTTATGTTTGCAAATATCATTAAGCGTAGCATACAGAGGAGGAAGGGTAAAGAATGTGAAAGAGCAAAGTACACGTTGCTTTTCACTTTAAACTGTTTACTGATAGTGGTTCAAAATGTGTAGAAAGCTGTCCCCTCCACCCAGACACAAGTCTTTGGAAGCAGAATGAGGAGCGGGTTTTGGCTTCAGCTAGAGGAGTCTGTAATTAACTACTTGTACCTTGATACCTGAGCATTTGCCTGCCCTACAAATAACTGCAGACATTCAAGGATGGATTGGCTTAGGCATTGCATTTTTTAATCAGTACTGATAAGTATTGCATGCATGTGAAATTCTAGCTTGATTGCTATAGTCCTGAAGTCAACCATCATTTAGGTCTGGATTGAGAAAATTATGTTTTTCATTCAAGCGGTAGGGAACAGCTGCTGGGACTTGTGACCAGATCTGCCTGACCTATTTAGAACAGGCAATTGGTTCACAAAATGGAGCTTTCTCTGCTGCTTGTGATCTGTTGATGAAACACATTGCTGCCTCATAAATGCTTGTTATTTGGATTTCAGGGTGGGTTTATTTTTTTTTCATAATGGGCAAAATAACCTTATAAATAATTTGCATAATTTCTTAAATGCTAACCTTAAGAAAATCACCTTAAAGTGGATATAGGGATAATAAGTTCCATTTCTCTCCTGTTTCAATGACCTACAGAATCAACTTTTCAGTGCAAATATTTCAAATAAAAATTTATTTATGGGTAAACATTGTGCAATGTCCACAACGTTCTACTATTTAGTGAAGACTGCAATGCAGATGTCTTCAAAGTGGGACCTGAAAAAATAAATGTTGTGGTGCTCTTTGTAGAAATGTTCTTTTAGTCATTGAAAAGTCTGTGAATTTGCATTGTATCAGTATTGCAACAGGGATTTTTTTTTCCCCAACTTTTTCATATTAAGTATAATGTTTATTCATAAACAAACCTCCCTTGTTTCATGTTGGCTGACACATGGCACTAGTATTTTCAATGGGAGGAACATAGGCTGAATTTCTGTAATTTTTCTAACATTTTTTCATGTTTAAGGGAACAGTAGAGGTTTGGATACAGTAGATGTTACAAATATTTTCTCTCAACTTACTTTGAAAAAGAGATTTTCTTATAGTGCAACAGTTACTTTGTGCTCTCCCCAACCTTTTGGGGGCATTTTTTTTTGTGTGAATTTCTTCAAAATCAGAATTAAAACACCTCTTTCAAATAATATGCATCCGTAAATGCATTATACTGTAGCCCAATAAAAACAGAGAACAAGGGGTCTTACTTGTAGTTCAGAATCCTACAAAATTTTTCAAACACTGTGCCTCAACCATAGCAACTCCAAAATAATTTTTTTACTACAAGTTACTAGGCACATGTTTAGTTCATACTAACAGCTACAACCCCTACACATCTGTCTGTGCTGTTAATTTTTATATTTGATTTTCCCTTTGTTTGAGCAGGCATACCTTATTTGCAAAGAGAAAAAACGTACTTTAGACAAAGCTATGAAGACTAATTGATTACTGAGTGGGGTTTTTAGATCAAAAGGTAAAGTAGAGATACCTGATGACTGATCATACTTTTAAAATGCAGATTCTGCCCTGCAACCTTGCTTCATGTTTTAGTCCTTGTTCCAAAGAGTCTTAGTCTAGTGTACTTTGGCCAGACAAAAAA
>VXBW01000607.1:11862-47240 GCA_013400375.1 Thinocorus orbignyianus | reverse complement strand
TATCTCTGTAGAAAACTTCTCTGTTTAGAAAACTTTGGAGTTTACATCATTGCTTCGAAATATGTTACAGAATTGATCTTAATTTTGTATTTGCTTTCATCTTATCATGCTGAATTGCGTGACTTTCTTCAGCTAACAGCAAGTACTAGGCTTTGTTCCTAGCAAACTGATGGAAATAAATCATAGGTCTGAAAAAAAAAGGGCAATGCCAACTGAATGTAATATAAATACCAATACACAAACCAAACTGATCAAGCTAAAGGAAAGACTATACAATGCTTGTGATGAAAAGTAAACACTGAAACTCTGGTGGTTCCTAAGTTGATTATCTTGAAAAGTCATTTTGATGATAGATTTCCTGTGTTTTATGCTTTCATTTCTAAAACTCAGAGAAAAAATGTTGCCTGATTTCCATACGTTTTTGTTTGCTTCTGTTAAGCATTCATGTTTTTATTTACAGCACTAATTGAAATATCCTTAAATAACTTTTCAGTGTTTATGAATACAAAATCTTAAAGATTAGAGGCCATATTGGTACTTTAGCTACTCTTTTTCCATTCTGGTAGAATAATACAGCCAAATACTTCGTAGATCTACATCCTAGGTCTTTATATTGCTATATGAACCCTTCCAAGATATGTAAGAATATGTAAGATGTATGCTGTTTCCTGTGGGCTGTTCACAGATTTACAGTGTACTGGTGAAAGGGATAGCAGTGAACAAAAGACATCCACAGAGCTGATTTCGTGTCACTGAAATGATTGGGTCATAAATGATAAAATTCGAAATAATACAATGGAGGTTGTCTTAAGTTCCCATTACTGTGACATGCAAAGATCTCCCTGATCAAGGAGAAACATAGAATGGTTAGAATTGGAAGGGATCTTAAAGATAGTTGGCTCAGTCAACCCCCTTGTCGTGGGCAGTGACACCTCTCACTAGACCAAGTTGCTCAAAGACCCATCCAGCCTGGCCTTGAACACCTCCAGGGATGAGCCATCTGCAACTTCTCTGGGCAGCCTGTTCCAGAGCCTCACTACCCTCACAGGAAATTTTTTTTTTCTGATATCTAATCTAAATCTCCTCTCTTTCAGTTTAAAACCCCTATTCCTCATCTTATCACCATTCTTGCTGAAGATTCCCTTCATGTCCCTTCATGTACTGGAAGGCCATTAAAAGGNACTGAAATGATTGGGTCATAAATGATAAAATTCGAAATAATACAATGGAGGTTGTCTTAAGTTCCCATTACTGTGACATGCAAAGATCTCCCTGATCAAGGAGAAACATAGAATGGTTAGAATTGGAAGGGATCTTAAAGATAGTTGGCTCAGTCAACCCCCTTGTCGTGGGCAGTGACACCTCTCACTAGACCAAGTTGCTCAAAGACCCATCCAGCCTGGCCTTGAACACCTCCAGGGATGAGCCATCTGCAACTTCTCTGGGCAGCCTGTTCCAGAGCCTCACTACCCTCACAGGAAATTTTTTTTTTCTGATATCTAATCTAAATCTCCTCTCTTTCAGTTTAAAACCCCTATTCCTCATCTTATCACCATTCTTGCTGAAGATTCCCTTCATGTCCCTTCATGTACTGGAAGGCCATTAAAAGGTCTCCCCAGAGCCTTATCTTCTCCAGGCTGAACTACTCCAGCTCTCTCAGCCTGTCTTCGTAGGAGAGGTGCTCCAGCCCTCTGATCATTCTCATGGCCATCCTCTGGGCTTCTTCGAGCACGTCCATTTCCTCCCTGTGTTGAGAACTCTAGAGCTGGACACAGTAGTTCAAGTAGTGTCTCACTAGAGCAGAGTAGAGGGGCAGAATCACCTCCCTCAACCTGCTGGCCATGCTTTCTTTTTGATGAAGCCATTTTAGGAGTTTTCATAGTATCATAGAGTTGTACAGCTTGCAAGTGATTTCAGAAAATATCTTTTGGTCCAACCTTTTGAGAGAAAAGGAGCCTATACAAGACTGTGTACCATCATATCTAATTGCATATTGAAAGCCTACAGTGAGAAGGACTTTATCATGTCCCTGGGGAGGTTCTGTTCTCACTGTAAAATAAAAGCTTTTCTTATATCAAGTTGAAACCTTACTGTGTATTTGGCAGTCTACCAGCCTGAGTAAAAGCCATTGATCACCACCCTAGAGTTTTCTAGCTCCTTCTATTCTAATTGTAAAATGTTGTGTTTCTAGTAACTCTAATAGTTTATAAAGTGTATATATAACAGTTGTGATTTACTATAATGAATGACTGGTAGTCACTTGCATCAGTGGAAATCCAATGAGGATGTATGTAACTCTAAGTCTTCATAAAGCTCTTTGTGGTTACCAAGTCCTTTATTACATGTACTTACTAAATTTTCTGTTTTGATGAAGACATTCTGTCACCTTTCATGTGAAGGGTTTTTTCCTGGGCTGAACTGGTGGTATAGAAGCATTACATAAGACAGTGCATGTAAATATAAAAATTAAATCTTGGTTGGTTTTCCTCCTGAAGATCACGATACTTTAAGGTGGAGGAAGGAAGAAGAGGCTGCCACAAAGAGACAGAAAGAGGACATGTAGTGTACATGCAGAACTTCTGTGGAGTCAGTTTCACGCAGCAAACACAGCCAGCCAGGAAACCAGCATGTAGTGACTCCTTCATACCATTCCTTGCCCTCTTGCTCTTGTCTTCCACCTCTCCTTCTTTCTCACTTGTTTTACTGCTCCACCCTTAGTGTGGCCCATGGAGTGTTCCTACTCCAGCATGGGTCCTCCATAGGCTGCAATCCATTTCTGGGGGTGTTCCTTCCCATGGCTGGTTCTCCACTGAGCCTCAGCACTTCAGGAAGTATCTTTTCCCTCCTGCATGGAGTATTTCTTTCCAAGAGTGTGTCTCCAGCTCTGGCTTTAACAATGTCTCCTCTCCACAGGCCTACTCCTCTGTCTCCTTGCACTCCTCTTGTGTCTCCTGCCCCAGCTGTTATGGTCCTTTTCATACAATTGTGTGGATGTGTTGGTGCCTCTCTAACTATCTTCAAGGAAAGAAAACAGCCTGCTACTGAAAATATGGTTAGGGGGAAATCTTAGGATGTAAGATGGTGCTGGTTCAGGCAGTCAGGCCGATGCCTGTAAAAGTAGGATAGATTAAAGGTCTGCCAGATTGTGGTTTCAGAAACACCAAGTACTGCTGTCGATGCAAAAGCAAGAAGTGGGAATAAGACACCTGGTTGCCTCTGACCATTTCTTTCATTTGAGGCACAAGAAGTAGACTGTACCAGCCACCTCATACCAAAATAACCACTAACTACTTTGCAAAAGAGAGTAAATATAATAGATAATCACTTGTCTGGGATTTTATGTGATTACATGTAGGCTAACAAGAAAGAGAATGAAAATCAAAAATCCTCATTTTGCTTATGGAAATTTGCGCTTCCTTACTTATGCCTTCATTCTAACAAATAATTATTAAAGTGAACTCATATTATTTGGCAGCAGAACGATTAAAGCTGTAATTATCTAAATGGGTGATGAGAGTTTTTATTGTTTGGTAGCACTGCTAACATGGATAAAAAGAATTGTTAATGTAAAGTCTGGAACAGATGATGACAATGAACTAGCTGATCAGTAAATGGTTGAGTCCCAAAGTTAGCTAAAAAAAAAATACTTTAAAAAAACCTGAAATAGTAAATATATACATCTTGCCAGTTTAGTGGTAGAAGAGAAACTGTTTTAAATCAGCAAATAACATTTTAATAATAAAGATTATTAAATTCAATATTTTGCAGCATGAGTCATTTTAGGTAATATAAAGAGTACCTGTAGTGGAAGAAAGATGTCCTTACATCTCCAGCTGGGATGAGCTGTGTTTGACAAGTTTTACTGTCATGACCAAATTTTGATCAATTTACTTCTAATATAGAGCTTATTTCTGGTTTCACTGAAAGGTAATTCAGACTAATGAAGCTTTATGGAATCTGTCAATTTAAAGTAGAATATGAGCAATACCTATTTATTATACTTTGTCCTATATCTTAGCATGATTGTATCAGTAGCGAGTGAAAAATTCTGTTAGTATTTATGTTTGGGTTTTATTCAATGAATAAAATTGTTCTTATTTATTGAAGAATAAAGACTTAAAGTATATTAATTTTTGTTTGTCATGTACTTCTGAAGTTGTTTCGTACTCAAACATATAATTATGGGGAAAGAACGAGTCTTGCTGAATTGTCACACTCTTACTTGGTAAGAATTAGAAGTAAATAGTGTGAGAAAACATGAGATTATTATCAAGTATCATCTAAAGTAGATTTACAGCATTTAGGAAATACTTGACAGTGTTTTTAGTGCTGAAGAATGTATTTTCAAACACTTGGATGTTGTAACATCACATTTTTCATGGCCACAAACACCTTAGTAATGTTAAATTTGATAGGCAGAATGTAAAAACTGGAGGTCTATATGTACTTATTAAATCAGGTGGTCCATCATGGTGATAGCTAGGCAATCTTCTGAAATCTCTTATGTGTCTTCATACTCTATTTAGAACTACCAAACATGGCTGGCTATTTTCATGTTCAGTTCAGTTTTAGTGTAGATACTAAACCATAGGGATTTTAATAGTCATATTGAAACACTGAAAAATATATCATTGATCAATTACTTACTTCTTCACTTTTAGTGAGTTGAAAGTGAGAATTAAAAGAGTTACAGTTTTTAAAGATAAAAAAAGGAATTGCTTCAATCCAAATTACCTCACTGCTGTGACTAAAGCATGCAGGATACTTAATCCAACTTTAAACACGTTGTTTAGGAGGTTAATCCTGCAAAAACAGTGCTATTGTCTGATGGCAAGACTATTTAAAGCACTGCTATAGCTTGTCACTGGTGCACCCCAAATTATCTCCAGTACTTAGAACTGCAATACAAAGTTTTGGCAGACTAATTTGCACAGTTGAGAAAGACATCTAGTTTAATACTTAGTCATGTACCTTGAGGGCCTCCACTTCAATTCCCTCTTGAGTTCCTTCTTTCTGCAACCCAATTTCATGTTAAAATGATTCAAAATGAAAATGAAAAAAATTCAAAGTTGGTGTTACTACTTTACTCTTGACTGACAAAATAAAAAATTCCCCCTCAGAGGAGTGTTCTTCTGATCCTGCCTTCCTAGAGAAGCAAGGTTTATGCAATTATATTATTTAATCTTCTTGAGAACTAAATAAACAATTGTCACTGATTGTAAGCTACTCAGTTTTTTCTGTCTTACAGAAATCAGCAACTGAGTTCAAGAGGAACTCAAAGTAATAATCCCTTGAAGATTAAGTTTGTTGTCATCACTTGACTTGTGCATTAGTTGGCCAAAAATCACATTAATTCAAACCAGTCATGGGATGCACTGTGACTTACTCATCCAAAACGGAGACAGAGAAGAGTCAGGGCATAAGAAGCAGTGTAAAAGGCTGGTAAAGAGTTGTTTTGAGAAAAAGGAGAAGCAATTACTATGTTGCAAAAATCTAGGAGACACATTTCTGTATATGGGCAGTACGAAGAATATTTTCCATGTTAAGTGTTTTGCTTTTTGTTCTTGGTAATTTTTCAGTCTTTTTCAGTAAGAGAGTTGTTAGGTTTGGGAACCACATGAGATGAGGCTTGGAAATGTAAGCTGAATTCAAATTTATAAGTACAAAGAAGGAAAGCATAGGGGAGAAACATTAAAAAAGAGAGAATATATAGATACGTTAAGCAACTGTTCTACTACACCCTAACAAGCTAGTTTTTATGGGGTTGGCAGAAGTATCTCATCAGGAGCATGCTGTTTTCTAACCGCAACTGTAAGGGCAAAACAAACAACAAAAAAATCTCCTCAAGGTAGCATTATTCATATTTTTAAAAAATGTTGGGTCTTTTTCAAATGTATTTTTTTTTTTCATCCCTCATTTATTCAGTAATATTAACTTTTTTGTGAAATTTAGCAGAAGTGAGTTTTTGGAAGAAATTTGTAGGACAAGAAAAGTGTAGGTAACATGAATTGTGTAGTGAAATTTCAGTTAAATATGGTTTTCCTGAATTTGTGTCTGTTTTTACGTTAAATCATTACAAGGATTCTTTATCTTGCAGGAAAGTGACAGATGAGAAAACAAACTGAATTCTCATTTCATGCTGTGGCACTGCATCAGAAAAAAAATGTCTTTTGAAATGGATTGTTTGGGGAGTTCACACATCTGTTTTTCATGCTGTTATTGTTAACATTCTACTGGATGAAAAAAATACTGGAAGTTCTTTCTCATACACTGCAATAGATATTGTGCAATTGATATTTAAAAATAAATTTAAGAAATCTATTACTGCAAGCATGGGCTAGCCAATGAAAATGTTGTGTTTTTTTTACAGAAGTACAGAAGTATATAGTTAAAGGTGTAATTAATTATTATGTATATGCAAATAAGCATTTAATAGCTCAAGGGCCAGAAGCATCAATGCAATTTAGCAGCTGGTGTTTCACTGACTTTCAAAATTATGCAGAATAGAATTTCATTAGTTTGGTTTAAAAAGTAGAAGACATAAATCTACGTACAGTGGTTAATATCATTGTATGATTCACACTGATAAAGAGCGTATTAGTTCGAGAAATCTCATTGGTTCCTCTTAATTACAGAGTCATAAAAGAGTGAAGCATATATGAACTTGCTGATATTTTTTTGCTGATTATTGTGCTGAAAGAGCCCAGATATATTAGTTAACTTGTATTAGGACCTCAGAAGCAAAACCCTGAATCTCATCCTTCCGCCTCTCTTCCAAGTCTTCACTCTTTGAAACTTTCACATTCAGGATCAGATGCTCAGATTGGTGTTCAGGTTGAAGGTGTAACTACCATTGCCATGGGTAGAAGAGGACCTTAATGAAGTAATAGACTGAGACACTTCTTATCTCAGAAGTAGGCATGACACAACTGAAGGAGGAAAGAGCTTGGGAATGAGACAAGCTTGTACTGTTATCTCATGTTTTAATGTGCAGCAGCTTGTAACCCTGCATGCGGTCTAATATTCCTATCTATCTTTTTAAATTATACTTGCAAATTTCAGCCAAAGTGAAAGACCAATAAACCTAATTTCTCCCTGATGACTCACAGGCTAGATTTCAAGCAATTTCACAGCTCAGTAAAAGAAATAACCTCTTATGACCTCTGGCTATTTCTGTTATTTCAAGATGTCTACCACAACCGCCTCACTTGAAATTTCTTGACTAAACTTTGTTTTCAGACAAAAACAAACGAGTAATTTACCTCAATGAAGACCAAAATTTTAAATTTTCAAGTAAAATAATGGGTTTTGAACCAATAACATTTAGAAATATCTTCCTGTTTTTCACACTCCTTATACTTCCTATTCTTTTTGGGTAGTAATCTTATTTAAGGCCAACAGCTGGGAACTGGCATTAGTCTAATTTCTAGCATTTTTGTATGGTTGCATTTGCATGAGACAAGCTGATCTACCATTTTCCTAAATGGCTGTGCTTTCTTCTACAGCTTTTTCTTTTTTAAACAGATTAAGATAAACTATGAAAAACACATCAATATTAAACACTGGCTTTTCTTTTCCTTTTTAAATGAAAACTCCTTTTTGCTATTGATTTACAATGTGATTAGATTTTAATTTTTTGGCAACTACTCAGAAGTTTTTACATGATTTCTCAAATATATGTTCATTGTTGAGTATTTTGTGATACATTTAAAGGGAGATACTGTACCAACACTGATAAATTTGGGTCTTTTTAAGTTGGATGCAAGTTACATTAGATCCCACTTGACAGTTTGGCAATTTCACTGTAGTTATTTTATCTGTAAAAATTCCTCTTTTCTCAAAAATGATCAGCTACAACTATCTCATGAGTATTTCATGTATAAGTCTAGACAATTTTTCCCTTTTAGTGCCCTTTTTTCAGGAACTAAATCTTTATTTAAATTTAAATGGTTTTACTGGTTTGGAATCTCCATTTTTAGATATATCCTCTGATGTTGCACCCACAGTGTAATGTAGGCTTAGGAGGTGGAATTTTTTATAAACTCATCTAAATTAGTTTGTAAATGTTTTTCTACATGACGAACACCTGTCCATGCGATTGATTTGTGGTGAAAAAGTCAATAGATGAATTAAAACTGTGTTAAATCCATTTTGTTTAAAGGATTCATTCATGTATTTTAGCACTTAGATCAGATGAGTCCCAGCTCTGGTAAACTCAGAGTTCTGTTTTAATACAAACTACTCTTCCAAATTTACAAAAAGAATTTTGAGAATTCCTAATTTCAAATATTTTTTAACAAAAACAATTCTTCTATTTTCATAAATTCAATAATTATTTAATAATGCAGAAAAAGAAGTTAAAGCAGAATCTTTGTTCACATTTCCTAGTTACAGTGAAAAAAACACAGATCCAAAGATTTTCACAAATCATGCACTTATCTTCAATCTTGCCACACTCCTGGGTCACAGGAGATCTTCTTTCACAGCAACACAGTAGATAAGTTCAGACAAACAATGTTATGACTATTAAAATTTTACATGAAGTATAGAATGTTCTCTCAAAGATTGTTTCAGCAATTAAGAATTTAATTCTTTACTTTGGGTTCTGGCATGAATAGGAAGAGAGAGTTACCGAAGTATTATTAATGACACTCAGCAATGTATCTGAACCAAGAAAAATCAGGGAATCACAGAATTGTCAGAGTTGGAAGGGACCTCTAGAGATCACCTAGTCTGACTCCCCACTAAAGCAGGATTGCCTAGAGCACATTAGTCAGCACTGCATCCTGGTGGGTCTTGAAGGCCTCCAGAAGGGGGGAGTCCGCAACGTCCCTGGGCAGGCAGTGCCACTATCACCCTAAAGAAGTTTGCCTCATATTTGAATGAAACTTCCTATGTTCCAGCTTGTGCCTGTTGCCCCTCATCTGGCCACTGGCAACCACTGAAAAGAGTCTGGCTCCATCCTCCTTCAACCTACCTCCCCAGGTGCAGGACCCTACATTTGCTCTTGCTGAACCTCATGACATTCTTCTCTGCCCAGCTCTCCAGCATGTCCAGGTCATGCTGGATAGTGGCACAGCCCTCTGGACTGTCAGCCAGCTCTTCAGGCTTGGTATCATCACTTGCAGAGGGTACACTTGATCTCCTCATCCAGGTCATTGATAGATATATTGAACAAGACTGGACTGCGTATTGACCCCTGGGAGACACCACCAGTTACGGGCTTTCAACTTTACACCGCTCCATTAATTGCAACCCTCTGAGTCCTGTCCAGCACATTGCCTTCTCATCTAGCCTACTCTTCCTCAGCTTCCTGACGAGGACGTTGTGGGACACAGTGCCAAAAGCCTTGTTGAAGTCAAAGTAGATGACACCCGCTGCTCTTCCCTGATCTAGCCATCCAGTTATAACATTGTAGAAGGCTATCGGATTGGTTAAGCATGATTTACCCTTGGTAAATCCATGTTAACCACTGCCAATGATTTCCTGTGCTTTAAGATGTTTGGAGATGACATCTACAGGTTGCTCCATTAACATCCCTGGGAGCGAGGTGAGACTAATTGGCCTGTAGTTCCCTGGGTCTTCCTTCTTGCCCTTTTTGTAGGCTGGAGTGATACTAACCTTCCTCCAGTCCTCAGGTTTCTCTCCTGTTCTCCATGACCTTTCAAAGATGATGGAGGGTGGCCCAGCAATAACAACGACCAGTTTTCTGAACACTTGTGGGTGCATCCCATCGGGATCCGTGGTCTTATAANCTCATCCAGGTCATTGATAGATATATTGAACAAGACTGGACTGCGTATTGACCCCTGGGAGACACCACCAGTTACGGGCTTTCAACTTTACACCGCTCCATTAATTGCAACCCTCTGAGTCCTGTCCAGCACATTGCCTTCTCATCTAGCCTACTCTTCCTCAGCTTCCTGACGAGGACGTTGTGGGACACAGTGCCAAAAGCCTTGTTGAAGTCAAAGTAGATGACACCCGCTGCTCTTCCCTGATCTAGCCATCCAGTTATAACATTGTAGAAGGCTATCGGATTGGTTAAGCATGATTTACCCTTGGTAAATCCATNTAGAAAGGACATCGAACTGTTGGAACAGGTCCAGCGCAGGGCCACCAAGATGATTAGAGGGATGGAACACTTCTCCTACGAGGACAGGCTGAGAGAGCTGAGGCTGTTCAGCCTGGAGAAAAGAAGGCTTCGGGGAGACCTGACAGCAGCCTTCCAGTACCTGAAGGGAGCCTACAGGAGAGCTGGGGAGGGACTCTTTGTCAGAAAGTCTAGTGACAGGACGAGGGCTAATGGTTTTAAATTGGAAGAGGGTATATTTAGATTAGATATTAGGAAGAAGTTCTTTCCTGTGAGGGTGGTGAGGCACTGGAACAGGTTGCCCAGGGAAGTTGTTGATGCCCCATCCCTGGAAGTGTTTAAGGCCAGGTTGGATGGGGCTTTGAGCAACCTGCTCTGGTGGGAGGTGTCCCTGCCAATGGCAGGGGGTTGGAACTTGATGATCTTTGAGGTCCCTTCCAACTCTAACCATTCTATGATTCTATGAAAAGAAGGCATCCAGTATCTCTGCCTTCTCTGTGTCTTCTGTCAATATGGTACCCATCTCATTTGTCAGCGGGCCTGCATTTTCCTTAGTCTTCCTTTATTTATTGATACGTTGAAAGAACTTCTTGTTTTCTTTAACTGTAGCATCCAAATGAAGCTCTGCTTGAGCTCAAAATGTGCTGCATTGTTTGATTTAGTATATTTTATGTTATTGCATGAAATTTATGTTATTCCCTCATCAAGTTCAGACAGAAAACTGTATACAAACCAAATAAAGAAACCTTCTTCAGTGAAGCTTTGCTCCAGTCCTTTGCTAATGTGAGAACTGTAGACATATTATAGTATAAACAGGAAAGTACCCTATGGAACTTTCTAACTTTATTTTTTCTGTAGGCAATGATTTTTAAAGCAACTCCTGTAAACTTTTGAATTTCAGAAAAATATGTGAAAGACCTCTGTATAAACCTAAGTGAAGTCTCCTTTTAATCTTATGATACAAGGTATAGCTATGTGGTGGTGTTTTTTTCATGTAAATACGATCTAAATTAACTGAAATAAAAAAAGAAGTTATTATAAGAAAACTACTATTAATGCTGAATTTGGACTAATGGAGCTCATGAAACAATGAAAAGAAACAATCATAACCCTTTATTCTTATAAATTAACATCATCCTGATGATTTTCGCAAGCTTTGTGTAATTGCTCACAGGGACGTATTGACTCAAGAGCTGAAGATAACAGATCTCCTAAAGTCCGCTACACTGGACTTTAGGAGAGCAGACTTTGGACTCATGAGAGAAATGATTGGCAGGGTAGTGTGGGAAAAAGAACTGGAGGGGAGAGGAGCCCATGAAAGCTGACTAGTGTTCAAGGATCACCTCTTCCAGGCTCAGGAAATGTGCATCCCCAAAAAAGAGAAAGTCAGGCAAAACAGCCAGAAGACCTGCATGGATTAATAAGGAAGTATTAGATAAGCTTAAAATCAAAAAGGAGGCCTATGGAGGGTGGAAGCAAGGACAGGTGGACTGGGTGGAATGTAGAGAAACTGTCTGAGTGGCCAGGAACCATATCAGGCAGGCAAAAGCCCTAAGAGAACTGAATCAGGCCAAGGACATCAAGGACAATAAGAAAAAACTCTATAGCTATGTCTGGGGAAAAGGTAGGACTAGGGAGGCTGTGGGCCCTCTCCGGAAGAAAACAGGAGAACTGGCCACCCAGGATATGGATAAGGCTGAGGTACTGAATGAATTTGTTGCCTCAGTCTTCACTGGCAAGGGCTCTAACTGCACTGCCCAAGTCACAGGAGGTAAAACCAGGGGCTCTCAGAATGGAGAATTGCCCATAGTAGGAGAAGATCAGGTTCGAGACCACCTGAACAACCTGAAAGTGCATAAGTCCATGGGACCTGATGAAATTCATCCACGGGTCCTGAAGGAGCTGGCGGACCAAGTTGCGAAGCCACTTTCCAACATATTTCAGAAATCGTGGCACTCTGGTGAAATTCTTGNACCAGTACTATTTAACATCTTTGTTGGAGACGTGGACAGTGGGATAGAGTGCACCCTCAGCAAATTTGCCAATGACACCAAGCTTGGTGGCACAATTGACACGCTGGAGGGAAGGGATGCCATTCAGAGGGACCTGGACAGGCTTGAGAGGTGGGCTGATACAAATGGCATGAAGTTTAACCAAGCCAAGTGCAGAGTTCTACACCTGGGATGTGGCAATCCCAGGCAAAATACAGGTTGGACAGAGAGGGCTGGAGAGCAGCCCTGAGGAGAAGGACTTGGGAGTGCTCATGGATGAGAAACTCAACATGAGCCAGCAGTGCGCGCTGGCAGCCCAGAAAGCCAACCATATCCTGGGCTGCACCAAAAGAAGTGTGAGCAGCAGGTCACGGGAGGTGATTCTCCCCAACTACTCTGCCCTTGTGAGACCCCACCTGGAGTACTGTGTCCAGTTCTGGAGTTTTAGGACTGCTATTTAGGTACAGTTTGGTAACTTCATTAAAGAAGCCATTATTACTCTGTAATTGAGACCACTACTGTTATAGGAAGATCCAAATGTCAAAGGAATTGGAATATGAGGCCATAGGAGTGGATATTATTGATAAGCAGCTGAACCTTCTATTGTACTGGAGGGAAACTCCAGTTACAGAAACTAGTGCAGACCTGAAGTTCCTATATCGGTATCCACAGAGCTATTGTCTGTACGACTATTTGCTGTTGTAGTCTAAAAGGGATTGCTATCCCCAGTGTACTTAAAATGTATCAGTGGATGAATTTTACAGAATTCTATGAAATGACAAAAAAACCCCAGATTTTTAAAGTACCAAAGAACTGGAAGGTCTGAAGCAATGGTGGGGTTTTTTTGTTGGTTTTTGTTTGTTAGTTTGTTTGTTCATTTTTTAAATCTGTTCATTTAAGTCAATTAGAAAGTTTTCTCAAGTAAAGCAGAGGTTTTTCAGCAGAAACAACATGTAGTTTGGCATGGCACACACACACACTAGCTGACAGAGACACTCAGAATTTATTTTTATCCTTACCTTAATATCTGGAATTCTGTTTGTCAACAAAACCGATACTGGTATTTTACAGGTTGCCAGGAAGTTTTCCAGGAAGAGTAACTTAAAATTGAAACATTAAACATTATGTTCAAAGTCATAGTAAAACTCAAACCAGTTTTTCTGTTGTAATAATGTTGTATGTTCATGGAACTTTTTGTTTCAAATGTGAACATCTAATAACATGATAAAGCAGGAGCGAAAATAACAAATGCAGGGTTTACTCACCTGAGGTGATCCTTTGACTGAATGCATGTCTGGCTTTGCATGGAATTAGGCAAAAACTGAAGATGCAACTTCTTTTGGCTACTCTACTGGGTCTTTCCTTTCTGAAAGTATTCTCCTTTTTGATTTTTTTGCCACATGTCCTAGTGCAGTAGATAATATATAAGTTTATAGAGTTTCTTACACTTTCTATATAATTCATATGAAGATTCAAAATTGGTCAAGTAGGTAGTTTTGCATGAGAGACAGGAGATGAAGCCTGAAGTGACTCTATAGCATGTCTGTATCTTCATCCTACATCCACTCTCTTCTAACGGGTAGTCCTCACTGCTCAGAGTCACTTTATTCATAGCTGTTTATTATTCTTTCATCCAGGTCTGCATCAGAGTTTAAAAGATTAGTGAAAAAAAAAAAAAAAAGAGAAAAGACAAACGAAATATGAACGTATATACTTTGAAAATTTTCATTTGTTCTATTTCAAACTTTCTGCAATTTTGTATGCTCAGTAGAGCCAAAACAAAAAGTCTGTCCTTAAATTGGAAGTCAATATGTTTAGAATATTGCAGCAGATCAGAAATCATATCCTCTGAATGTCACCCATTGCTACATTAGTATAAATTTGGGCCAAGATTACAAGTTCAGAAAAACAGAATGAGCTGCTTTTCCCCCTGTCTTCACAGGATGTTTCGATCATGATGCTTGTTTTTCCAAAAGTTCTTTTCAGATCAGATTTCTTGTGTCTTAAAACCAGTCAGCAGCTAAGCCCCACACAGCTAGCTGCTCACTCACTTCCCTCAGCTGGACAGGGAGACAGTCTAAGGAGTAAAAGTGAAAAAACACATGGGTTGAGGTAAAGAAAGGGAAAGCAAAATTTACACATGCAAGTGAAGCAAAATAGTGAATTCATTCACTTCTTCCCATTGGCGGACAGATGTTTTAGCCATTTCCAAGAAAGCAGTGCTCCAGCATGTGCAATGGTTACTTGGGAACACAGACACCATAATTGCAGACATCTCCTTCCTTTCTCCTTCATTACCTAGCTCTTTTTGTTGAGTATAGTCTCACATGGTACGGGGTATTCCTTTGGTTGTTTGGGGTCAACTGTATAGGCTGTGTACCTCCCAAGCTCTTGTGCACTCTCAGCCTATTTAATGGCAGGGCTGTGTGAGAAGCAGAAAAGGTCTTGATGCTGGGTAAGCACCACTCAGCAATAACTAAAACATCCTTCTTAACACTGTTTTCAGCAGAAATCCAAAACATGGAACCATGTGAGCCCCCATGAATAAATTTAAGTCAGTCGCAGCTAAAACCATACCTGGCTTTAAGCATTAAGTAAAATCGCTTGAAGATGTTCCTTAAGATGCTTGTGCTGGAAATGTATTTACTGGAAGTTTACAGGAGTCCAGTGTATTATTTGATCCCCTTAGTAAGGGACTAATACTGAAGGTCAGTCTGGCCCAGCTGAATTATTGATGGAAAATTATATCGTTGACTTCCAACATGCCAGATTTGTACTTTATGCATTTGACAAAATCATCAAAATTGCTCATTTTAGAGGATTTCCAGCAGTATCTTGTTGAACTTTAATTAATTTTTTAATATGAGCAAACATTTGCAGAGTATACATCTATGTAGAGAGCATACTTCCTATTTTTGCATCCAAAGAACTATTTGAGTTGTTGGAGGACATGAGTGAATGCAACTAATCACTCATACATGAGACTATATTGTGGTAATCCTTGAGCCTCTACTGTTTAACTGGAAGCGATATTTATGTATAATCTGTGATGAGCTTTAGAAATTCTGCTGCATTTGAAATGCATTAAGCTTATTCTCCACTTGCTTGCTTACATGACAAATGGTCTGCAATTACTGAGTTTTAAAATAAATCAGCCTAATATGTTCTATTTCCAATGTATTACAATATTATCATATTTTTTATGTCATTTCTCTGGTTCCCCAATGCATTATATTCTATTAAAGCTTGCAACCAATAAACACTTCTTGATAAAACCCTGATGCTTTTTCTGTAGAACTCCTGGAAGGGATTTCTGGAGGTGACCTTGTTCCACTTCCAACTTGAAACAAGATTATTCCCAGTTTCTGAGTAGGTAATTTATGTCTTTTTCTATATGAATCTAGAAAAATCTCCAAAGGCAGAAGTTCTATAGAAAAAAACACCCTGCTCTGGCTCTGTACTGTCTTCCTTGTATTTATAAGGTACATTTTACCCTTTCATCTTCTTAAAATTTGCAAATGTTATGTCACTAAAGAAGCACACCACTTAGATACTTTTTTTTAATTATTCTGCTAATTCAAAGACTGTGACTTTGATTCAAACATTTCCTAACTAAAATGGTAAAATCCCACTATCATAATGTTGACGTTGCAGTGTATGATTTCTTAAAGAAGCAATTTCTGGTGGAACTGCAGAACATGTTAATTCTGAATTAAGATTCTTTGAGGGTGTTATAGAAATAAGCATTACCAATAGGAAATCCTAAAATTAGTTGCCAAAATCATGAGATGTATGTCTCCAAGACAGTGTGATTTTCATAAAAGTATTGAATTTTCTGATCAATCGTTATGCATCGCTAACAGGATTAATTTTTTCATAGTTTTTCAGCTTACCCTGGTGAATAAAATTCACTGGTTGGTTTTCCATCAGGAGCAGTTTCTTTAATCAAAACACTTCATGAATGGTGTCAACTCCAGCACAGAGAAGCTGAAGAAAAATGCCTTCAAACATTATGTTTCCACTTCATTTTTTTTTCTGTTTTCTTCAGAATTTTGAAATTAACAAATTTCTGTCTTCAAAATCTGCAAACCCTTACCTGAATTTAATTAGTTTTCTATTCAACTAAAAAGTAGGTTCCTGATGTTTGATCGAGCTGTATTTTGTATTATGTTAGGGAAATTTTATGGTATACATTGAGGTTAATGAAACACAAGATTTGTGCTTAAATAAAAAAAAAATAATATTAATGAACAGTGCATTGAACAGAATCCTCTCCATGGAGTCTGCACAGATGCATCACAAGCAGTTTCCTTATGCAGCAGCACCAATTCCAAGAGCAGTTGCGTGGGGCATCTCACTCTGCCCCATCCATCCCAAGCCTAGCTCTGCCACCTCAAGATGACCCCTGAGCACACCCACTCCAGGATGGCCACAAAACAATGCTGAGGCGGTTGTTTCTTATCACCAAGGGAAATTTCACTCCTTTACAGGGAGTTGTTCTGTCTCAGGAATTCCTGCTTCCAGCCAGTTTACACCTTTCTTGTAGCTGGGAATTCTTGCTCTCTGTGCTAGATCATTCCTTGATCACAGGTTACCACTGCTGAGCAGTTACAATTAGAATTTACCCTTCAGTTATTACATACTTTCATAGCACTGTCATTATCTGTTGACATCACAGCAAAAAACTGAATACAATTAATATGTTTTTGTCATGTTATTGTCATCTGTTTATGGACATATATCGTTTCTTAACAGACTGTAAATTGAAGGGACTGCCAGTATTTTCTCCATAAAGAAAAAGGTATTAGACAGTTGGTCATACAACGAGTTTATGAAAGTATTTTTCTGATTATAACAGTTCTGTATTTAAGGTAGTCATAAATTTCTTACTTTAGATCTACAATGTTGCTTCTTGTTTAAGTATGTGCCGATGACAATAGTGCTATATCATTAATGTCTATGCACTGGATCTCAGGCAAAAATATCCAGCTAGTACTGAAAATAAACCAAAAATATACTTTCACAGTAATGATTTCATTCTATATGTGAGGCTGTACCTGTTTTATCTGTGCTAAAAATTGCAAGTAATAATTTTATTTAACAAAGCGTTTGAAAATCCTAGGAAATTTAATTCTTCAGTTTTACCAGAACAGCATATTGTGCTTCTCAAGTGGGATGTGCAACAGGATCTGACAAGAGGTTGGCAGTTACAGTATTTCCTGAGCTATTAAGATAATTTACAAAACACTCAAAATACAGGAACGGTGATACCAGTAATAACATGAAATGAAACACTGTACAATTCACTGTAATGTTTATGAGTAGACAAATTAGAGTCCTTTAGGAAAGTTCTTCATGGTTTTCTCTTACACTTCTGAAAATTTCTTTTAAAAATTAAGTAGTTACTACCCCAGATAGGTGGTGGAAATGCCATTGCATCACATTTGCTGTGAAGATACATATGCTGAGGTTTTGGCACCAGTACAGTGAGGTCAGAGTGGAGGCTCAGCCTCTCCCTGGCTTCTGATATGTCAGGTTGTCTGCGCTCACTCAGCAGGATGAGACAACCTCCTTAAAGAAAGGGAAAGAGGTGTGTGAACATTCCTCATTTTACAGGGAGCAAAATTACAGCATGGACTCTCCATTAAACTTTACAAGAATAAGAAAGAGCTAAAACAGATTTTAGAGAGTATTAGAGACTGATCAGTATTGAAACAAAGTGTAGGAAATAGGGCTGGTAACTTCATGTTTTCAGTTCCAAATTCCTTTTTTTTTAGAAATTAATAACTTCAGAACTACAAAAAGTGCCATCCACAACTTTTTTTCTTCAGAAGGAATTGCCTTGTTTTTCTCAGGTCAATTCTTTGGTATGGGTTGCCAGCAGAGGTTCTTGAGAGACTCCAACAAGATGTGGACTTCAAATGTTTAAGCAAATCGTTCCTGACAAGTGGCTTGCTGGCAACATGTCACCCGATGTTTTGAAACTTCTTGTGGCCCCTGAAAATGCACTGAAAGTGAATATACAATGCACTGTAGGCAACGCAATAGACCAGTAATACAAAAAGAAAAAAAGCAGTAAAGGGTGGGAACTGCAGGAAAAATATTTACATTCATTTAACTGTAGTCGTTCAAGTGGTATTTTCCCCCTAAAAATTATGAGTAAGTGGGGGTTGCATATATCACAGAGAATACATGTAATCATGACCATTCACTGGAAATTTATACTGACTAGTAATTTTATTTCTAAACAGCAAATTATTATTTTGGCAATTTATATTGTTTAATAATATGGGCATGAAAATGCAGATAATTAAAGGTTATAGCTTCTTTTTCATAATGAATACAAAAAGAGGGTGAAATTATTCTATTTCAGAAAATAATGTTTCTCTTAGTTTTCTTTTATAGCATATTTTAAGATTTTCATAAAAGTAAAATTATGTTTGAAAAAATAAAAACTTATACATAATTATTTACAGTGTTCAAGCTTTCATTTAAAGATCATAGTGAGATATACTTCCCAGTAGTTCTAAGTTATTGATCATGCAAGGATAGTGATACAGAACCAGGAATGCAAAAAAGTTACATTGCATGAGTAAAACTTGCAGCACTGGCATAAACATAAACTTTCAGTGAATCTCTGCATTGTGGTACTAAACACACAAGTTACCAAGACAGTGATTATAGAAGACCAAGACACTGAATAAACTTACACAAAGAGCCTGTGATATAAGCCAGCAGGTAACAAGATAGAGGTTTGATAAAGTTGCTTATATTTTCCTAGAAAACCACTGAATTACACATTTTCACAATATTTCTAGAGTTTAACAAGCATACAGTTTGTCAGAGCATTTATAATGTGAATAATTCAAAAGCATTATGTAATGTTGCTTTGAATTACATGTGAAGGATGTGTGAAGAGTATCATCAAAGAAGACTTTCCTTTACCTTTGATTATGTGGCAGTTTGTCAAAATACACTTCCTCGTTGGCTGCAGCTTTCACTTTATTCTCTTCTTGTACTTTGCCATTTTACTGGAGGAAGGTTTTTCCCTCCTTGTATCTGATCTTTTAGAAACTGTCACATCAAGCAGATCTCTCTGCCTTGTGAGACTAAAAGTTTAAGTTTAGATCTGTATTTGAAATCCTTCAAATCTTGTGTTAAGTTTTGTAGAAATACACAGAAGTTCTTTCCTTCAGCAAGATACAATTGATGGAATTGCCAGCACAGAATCTGCAACTCATCTCAATTACTCTGATAATGCCCAGAAGTCTTCATTACTGTAGGGTTCTTTTCAGAAAGATAGCTTTAAAAGATTATATTCTCAGAGACTATATTGAGATCTGAGTTTTTTCCACAGTCTGTAGAGTGGATATCTGCTCCAGCGTGGTCCTGGCTGCAGGGGAGTAGCCCACTTCTCCATCATCTTCATCATGAGCTGTAGGTGAATCTCTGCTCTGGTGCCTGGACCGCCTCCTCCCCCTCCTTCATCATGACCTTGGTGTTTGGAGGGCTGTTCACATGTTTTTTCTCATTTCTGTCTCTTGCAGCTGCTGCATAATGTTTTTTAACCCTTTCTTACATATGTTACCACAGAGTCACCACCAGCATTTGGCCAACACTGGGTCCATTTTGGAGTCATCTGGAACTGGGTTTGTCCGACACAAGGGTCAGTCATTGGTCTCTACTCAGAGAGGTCACCTCTGCAACCTTCCTGCCCCCTTCTCCTCCAATACCAAGAGCTTGCTGTGTAGCTCACAATACAGTGATCAAGATAACCCTCCCTTCCCCCCATTTCTTGAAAATTTTGTGGATGGGTACATCTTACGAAGATGTGGATGCTATAGTCACTAAGGACTGACTATATGCATTTGCAGCCTTGCATTTAGTATGTAACCATCGATTTTGTGCCACCACTTATTTCATACTCTTTACTGTGGTTAAATTTTATATAAACCTACTTATATGAATTCATACTCACTGGCAGACAAAACAGTTTAAAATTAGAGGTTAAGATGCCTTTTTCAATGGCTTGACAACTGTAGTTGGTTTTGAATTATTTTTAAATTCCCGCAGTAGTAGCTTGCTAACATTCACCATAGATTTATCTCTGGGGAAACTGAAGATATACAGAAGTGATGTTAAAATACTAACAAGATGTAAAGAAAATATTAGTTAGTGTTCTTTCAAAATACAAGAATCAAAAAAGTTACACCAAGGAACAGAAGATTCTAAAATGACACCTGTCAAGGAAGATTTCCAGAGAATAGAACGGATTATATGAAAGTTTAGTGTATTGTTTTGGCCAGGTGACTTTGAGTGTGGCAATAATAGATCCTAATTTAGTATCTTTCTATACAAATGTTCTTTCAGCATCCTAGATTTTGAAAATTATTTTCAGTCAATGTTAGGTGCCTTTAAAAGACTTAGACATATTTGAAAGGATATGTATATTTGGTGATACCATTTGAATGACAAGTAAGAAGATAAATGGGATTTAAAATGTCTGTACATAGACCTGAAATTTCGTATTGTTTTGGACTAGCTAGACATTCATTCTGTTGATATCATGTGTCATTAGTGAGGACAAAAATTTATTTATCTGTCTCATGAGGAAGCAATATCCATACAATAACATTACTCTCATAATCACTATTTATTTGCCTTTTTTTCCCCCTGTGTCTGCATTTTAATGTGTGCATAGGTACCCATATAATTAAGAACTGAGTGAAAATGCAGGAGTGTAGAAGTTATAAAAACTGGAAATTTAATCTTTTTATAGAATTTATTTGTAAGTCTGCAGGCACGCTGGTGTGTCACTGACAGAATAGCAGGAATTGCTATGAATGAAATGCTGTACATTGAGGAGCTTATATTTTCATTTTTATAGAATAAAATAAAATTTAAAAAATATCAAAGGAAAGGAAGATTCTATGAATAAGTTAGTCAAATAAGTGGTATAACCTGACTCAACTAGTACACAGTATGTTGTTCAGAAATACAGTTTTTTGGAGAATGAAAATATGGTCTTTATTATTTAGGGAAATCTGGCTTTGATTTTTGCTTTCATTTGAGAACAGTATCCGAGTTGTCTTGTTCTTGAACAGCTGAGAACTAGGAGCTACTCCTCTCTAGAAACTGCTGCCTGTCAAAACGCATGTAGTACTTTAGAGACTTTAGCTTGTCACATTTCGTAATTTAGGAAAAAATACATGGCTTCTCTATCCTTCCCAAAGAGAAAATTCTGGAAATAACGAAGGCAGAGGAAACTGCATCTAAACCACACTTACCTTGCATTATGGTTTTCAGAAAAACTGCTCTAGAAATATTCATTAATTTAATCTAGCTGATTATATTACTTTGGTATTAGAAGGAGAAATCCAACATTCCAAGCAATTTTCAAGACTGTCAGTAAATGACTGCAGGAGTAGAGTTATTTGCTAATATTTGTTTTATATGTCAATGATCAGAGAAGCCGATGTATTGCCAAACGTCCTGAGGTTATGTTTGGTGTGTTGTAAAAGCAGTGATCTAAATAATGGACTGTATCTTGAGAGGATTTGGCTAAGCCATGAGTTAAACTAGAGATTTTTATATGTTCCTGAGCTCTTGATACCACTGTGTCTCAGTTCCACATACAGAATACCAGTAGTTCATTGACTTTCTATTAAGAAGATAAAACAATTGCTTGTGAAATTGTTAGAAAATAAGTACATGAACTATGAAACTGCACACATAAAGAAAACAGTGGGATTAATTTATGGGATTACTTTCCTTGATTAGCTTGATTGGCAATGAAAGCTTTGTTGTTGGGATTTTTTTTCAGTTTATCAAGCCCTCAGCTCTCTGATTTTCATGAGAAGCATCAGTTGTAATGTAGATTATTTAAATTAAGTTACCTTTGATAGCCTGGATTTCTTCTTGGGTGTAATGGTGTCCATTTTTTTGTTTTGTTTTGTTTTAATAAAATTTATTTGAATGCGATTTTTTCCTTTTAATTGTTTTGGTAGGGTTTTTTTGGCTTAGTTTTTGTACCCTACCTCAGTATTCACGTGCCACAGTATAGAAGGGAGATTTCATTGATGAATTCAAGTGTAATATTTGTTTAGCTTTAAGAAAGGCTTCATATTTCCTTTTTCTTTCCCATCCTGTTCCCAAACTATGGTGTGGCAGGAGCAATTATTTGCTTAAGAGAAGGGGAGCTAGTACAGAAAATACCTCAGGGGTGCTGCTTTGTCCAAAATTCTCATTCAGTGCGACATTTGCAGTAGCACAGATTGTGCTGGACGCTTATATGGTTACAAAATACTCTTATTTAGTATTTTATAGTGTTTGTGCTATTTATTTATTTATTTATTTATTTAACTAGGACTAGGACCCATGCAGAGATGCAGTTTTGTACTAGCATATTTTATTACTCAGTTTTAACTACTGTTTCCATGGAGATTCCTTCCACTCCAGCTTTTTGCGATTACTGGTTTTAACAGGCTACCAAGAAGCCACCTTCTACCCATACAGAATAACAAGGCAGGGCCCAAGCAAAGTTGAATGGTGTCTAAAGGAGAACATCGCTGAGTTTTGTTTTTGAACTTGTCCTGGAAAAATCCTTGTGTAAAACTCTTCAGCATAAGAAGCTGAAGATTAAGTTTCCAAAATGTGCTTCTAGAAATCAAGATTTCTTTAGCTATCATGTGTGAATGTCTTCATGGATATGCTAAAAAATCTACCAACCCTGTTTAGCTTTCTTCCAAAAAAAAGCAGAGGTAATATTTAAAAAAAGAAAAAAAAAAGAAAAAAAAAAAAGAAAAAGTCTCTTGTATTGTGATCTGCAATTTAACAGTGTCCCTTTGCTTCATTTTGTGTTATTACTGAAACTAAGCTAAATCGCGAAAGGCAAGCAAGATCTATGATTTTCCCTTTGATAAGACAATAATCAAAATGAGGTTAATGTGTTCTATTCACAGCAAAATAATAGGTAGCTTTGCCGACGTCAATGCTGAAAGCCAGTTTACTGAACAGTGACATTCACATTTCTAAGAAGAGGAAAGAATTATTTTATTATTCAATCTACTTTTTTTCATTGTTTTAGGCCGCAATCTTACAGATTGTGTTTCAATAAACAGCATTTTATATCATTTTTTTGCAACTTAAGCTTTGATATTTTGTTTCTTCTTCCTTTGGCTTATTATGGAGATGGTTAACAGATTAAATGACTGATAATGTTTTGGGGGAGTAGGGAAGAATATGAAAAGTCTAAATGCACTGCTATTGGCTGTGAAAGCTGTGTTTCCACAACCTGGAAAATTTAAATCTGGAAAGAGCATTATCCAAATGCTGGGGGCTGCGGGGAAGATATTCCTGCTTTTTCTGGTTTTATGTCTACTTTTCTGTAGTTTCAAAGATAGAGAAATTCAATCTTGATCTGTTTCCCCATACCTACATTTAACCAACTCTCCACCGGTTTTATTTTTTATAAAAGATGAATATTTAATAGATTAGAGACCCAAATGAGTCCTTTCTATCCCCTCTACTCAGATGTCTCTCTATTTTGAAAAAGGTTTTGTCTGGTCTGGCTGAATCGTTTGTATTCTTAAACCCTATGTACATTAAGTCCTGATCAGCAATGTCAAAATATTTAATAACAGGAGTTTTATGTACTCTTTGACAGTGCTGAGCTACTGGGGTGACATGGCAATTTCACTGCATTTAAATATGTGGGGGTTTTTTTGCATTTTCATTATAGCTGTACAGGTTAAAATGCAGGAGCTCAGGATGTCAATTTGCTCAGTATGCATTATGTATGTGCTCCAAATATGCTCTAACTGAACGTGCAGTTCACAAAACTAAAGAACAAATATTGTTTGCTTCATAAAACATCTCATTCAGTTGAGAAACAAAAGCTCATATACAGGGAAACTTTGTCCATGCCCCGTTTAACACAATTGTTTTGTACACAGTTTAATTTACTGCTATTTGGGAGGCATTAGCAACATTAAAAAGAAACGCTGTGATATTATGCTGGTTTTACCTGTTGGAATTAAAAGTCAATGGACATTTTTTAACTTTTAAAAATGTTTTTTGGTGGGATCATGGTCTGTGTTGTGGAAATAAACCAAAACCCCTCCACAAATTTTGAATTGGAGCCATTGCTACTTTAGGACTTTTCTATTTTTGTCTCACTTTTGTATCTGAGTTTATTTTCAGTTTTGCTACTTGTTTCTTTATTTGTGGGTAGCTTGGTATTACTCTGGATTTATTTATTTTTTTCTTTCCTTTGAGTTTTAATGGTACTTCTCCCCTGTTTTCACAGGAGAGAGTAAGTGTGAATGCATAGGTCCTGCAGGAAACTTGATTGGCAGACCTTTTTAGTACACTAAATCTTTTAATTGTTCTTTCAATGATAGGGTAGTTTGATTACTGACCAAGCCATTTTAAATTTTTTGTTATATTTTCTCAGATGTGTGGGATTTAAATAAGCTAGATTCCTTGTTACAAAATTGGAGGAGCAAAATTACTTTTCAATTTGTGTTTATACTTTTCTAACCTTTCCTTACAGAAGAGTTGGATATTTTGTCAAAATTATGACAATTTTATGTATGCTTTATTTCCTGCCTTAGTACTAATTTTATTGCATATTCCACAATTCACTAATTATCATGGTAAGGGGTCCAAAACTGGACACAGTACTTGAGGTGGGACTTCACCAGTGCTAAGTATAGGGGGACAATCAACTCCCAAGTCTTAGTCACCACAGTGCTCCTTGTACAAGCCGGGATACTGTTGGCCTTCTTGGCCATCTGGGCACACTGCTGGCTCATGTCCAGCTGGCAGTCAACTGACATCCCCAGGTCCTTTTCTGCCACACAGCTCTCCAACCACTTTTCCCTAAACCTGTACCACTGCATGGGGTTGTTGTGACCCAAGTGCAGGACATGGCACTTGGCCTTGTTGAACCTCATCCCACTGGCCTCAGCCTGTTGATCTAGGCTGTCCAGATTGCTCTGCAAAGCTTTTCTACCCTCCAGCAGATCAACGCTCCTCCCACCTAACCTGATGTCATCTGCAAACTTACTGAGGGTGCACTCAGTCCCATTGTCCAGTCCGTTGATAAAGATGTTACTATATAAGCAGACATCTAATGTAAATAAAGATATATCTAAAATTACAATAATCGTTGTCCGGGGACACCAAGATTTGGAATGTTTCTGTGCCCTATTCTTTCCATGTTCTTTCTGTGTTCTCTTGCTTTGAAAGTTGGGGAGGTTGTAGTGTTTGCCAAAATTTATTTTTAAAGGGGATTAAAGCCTGCTAATTTGTTCTTGATGTTCAGGCTACCTGTTTCACTCCCCAGTCAGAGTTATCATTTTTTCATTTTCGCCTGGAGAAGTTTTAAATAGCTGAGGCTTTGAATATCCTTCTTGGTACAGTTCAATTTATTATTTTCTTTTCCTCAATAGACCAAAACAGTTTGTGCACCTTGCTATCATGAATAAAGAACACTTTCTAAACACTGCTTCTAAATGAAACAACTTCTTTTATGTATGCTTACATTTTCTAATTAAAAAAGTGTTAACCCTGAGCAAAGCCTAGCTACTGATATCTGATATTTGTCACTTTTTTGTTAAAAGCACAGAATGCTAGAAACATTTGACTCTTTTATTAATGCAATTTTAATGAAAAAGATAAAAGGTTGTAAACAGCTTGATCTTGCATGGCTGATGCTATTCTTCCTTGAAATGTGACTCAACATTTGCAAATGCAGAACCTGCAAGTTAGAATTCTTGTGGGTCAGTTACAACCTACAGACTTATTTTTTTCTGAGTTACTGACTGCTTTACATTTTTTCGTTAGAAGAAAATATGCTCCTTTGTACAGACTAATCAGCTTGCATTCAATTCCTACCACTTTTCCAGATGGCAAAACTCTTACATTTTAATAATCAAACTGTTCAAGATGCAGATGTGTGCAAAAGCTAATTGTATTTTATTTCTGTCAAAGGAAGCACACGGCATTAGTACATTCGTCTTAAACAAGACTACACGATACTTGTATTGGAACACTGATACAAATACCCAAAGTATAAATCTTCTAAATAATACTAAATTTCCATTATGTTCTTTTGTTTGCTTCTCACTGTGGCCTGTAGTTTCTTTGTGCATGCTGTCAATTATTATATAGAACACTTGCTGTGAAGAGGTCACTGTGGGTCTTTGAAGTTCCATGCAATGAGATCCAACACACTTGCTCTGAGCAACTGTTGAGTTTATGTCTGCTTCGTGCTGTGGACAGCACTGAGTGGGTTCCACATGGCAAAATATTGTTCCACATCAAATTACATTACAATACTGCTCTGTGCTGTGCCAATAATACAAGCTTTATAAATGAAAGTGTAAAACAGTAATATCAGTTATTATTGGACTGGAGCAAATCCCAGTAGCAAAAGTGGCAGTTTTCATTAATTGTCTTTAAGCAATGTGAAAAAGTATTGATTTCTATTGGTATGTTAATGTATCTTGCAGTATGTTGGATATTTATTATGGCAAATTGATAGCACTTTATTAAGTATGTATCTAATTCCCAGTTATTTCACTGTTGCTTAGTTAGGTCATCTAATGAAATAGGAATTGCAGCATAACTGACACTGAGCAAATCACAGAATACTGTACAGGTTACAAGTTATCCAATGCACCAAACTTTTTTAAATTATCCACTAACTTTCATACTGAAAGTTGTTATATTTCTATATAATAAATATTGTATTTCTAAAGGGCAAAAGTCCTTATGATAACGTAGTGAAGAGTAAATTTACTCTCTTTTATTAGCATCCTTGTTCCCCATGGCTTAAAATGCTACCTTGAAAAGA
Organism: Thinocorus orbignyianus; assembly: GCA_013400375.1. NCBI lineage: Eukaryota > Metazoa > Chordata > Aves > Ciconiiformes > Thinocoridae > Thinocorus > Thinocorus orbignyianus. The sequence continues at coordinate 20,296 of VXBW01000607.1, read as the reverse complement.
CTGCATTTAAAAATGCTGATAACTTAGAAATATTCTCCCAGAACATTTTCATGATCCTGGTAAGATATTTCCCCATTTATTTATCATTAAATGTTAAAAAAATAAAAATAGACAGGCATCAGAAAACACCATTTCAGGGATAAAAAAAATCTGTCAGCATATCCATCTTCCTTGTTAATCGAAGAAAAGCAGGTCAGAAATTTACAGTCTGTACTATGTTCCAAAACTGTACATGTAATAAGAGAAAATCATAGAGGATGCAGGTGAAAATTAAGAGATTACCAAGCTGCTTTCAAGGATGTCTGAAACTGTCTGAGACACTAAAAACTTCTGTTCATGAACAAATTTCTGGCTCTCTTATTAAGAATTATACTTTTACTACAGAATTTCTACTGGAGTTTTGAGAAGCATTTACTGACAGAAAAGGCATCTGAAATCTGTCCTATCCAAGTGCGTTGTATGCCATGGTGCAATAACAATGAAGCAAACTAAACAGCCTGGGGGAGACAAGAATTACATAAACAGCTTCACTAGCTGGTTGTCAACTGTTGCATTTATTCCCACAGCTGTGCTCTGTAGTAGATACCCATTCCAACTCTCTTCCCATTTCCACGGACTTTGTGAGCTCTGGAGGTGTGAAAGCCCGTGCTGTTGAATCTACTGGCTTTGGACTAGGTGAACTTTTCCTAAAATATATTGTCTGAAGGGCTGCTATGCTATTCTGTACTGAGAGTAGAGACTCCCAAAGATAAGGAAGAGTGGGTGAGCTATACTCTTGGTTAGTGGGATTCTGAGAGCATAGACATAAATTGATATGCAATACTTTCTCATCCCTAATTAGGGCTTACTCTGAGTCTGTGCATTGAAGCAAGAGATCCATTTAGCACCCTGTCACATTACTGTGCTGCTTCTGTGAATATAGACTGCGTTTTCTTCTTGCACTTCCTCATAGTTTACCAGGAGACTCCTACAAAGCCATGCTTAACGCTTTGTACTCTACAACTGCACAGAGATTTTTTCCATTGACTTGATTGCAAGCATTTAACTACAGAATGGTTGAATGAAAGTGTAAATGAGAATTTTAAATTAGATGTAGTATAATGGTTAAAGATGGAAATCAGGAAATACAAATAACTTCTTGGTTTGTGTAGCAAAATGCTCAACACTTTACTTGTCTTAGAAATGGGTGTTTTTCTCTTTTTGGTTACTAGTATTTTTAGGGAAAAGTTTAGCCTTGTTTAGTGAGATGATTTGTTTTTCAGAGCCAGGAACCCCTTCAGCTAAATCTTTCTTGAATTCCCAGTAGTGCCCTCCTTCAAGGTATAGCGTAAAATTTATATTCTTTTCATCTGTTAATTTTCTTACGATTGGAATGACAATTGCAACAGGACCAGTCTTGAGTTTGCAGTGACTACTTTCTCCAGCTGTATTGCCTTTATTGCACTAGTATGTTTCTTCTCTTTCTTTTTTCCCTCTCTGTACTATAAAAATGTTGGTCAAAATGGCTGGTTTATTTTCTCTTCCTATATTGCTCCTTTATCAGTATAGAGGAACAGCTTATTCAGCCTTTACTTTTTGAAGTGAAGTAAAAAATATAATGTGAATTAGTAACTGTGGACTTCTGGCTGTGTTCAGTTACCAAGATCCAAAAGAGTCTGAGAAAAGCTAGATGACAATTAACTATATTAAAGAATCTTTGGAAGTGTCTGTCAACAGCTGGGTGAACATGAGCCTGAAGTGTGGCCAAGAAGGCCAATAGGTTCCTGAGTTATAGCAGGAATATCACGCCCAGCAGAACTAGGGAAGTGATTTTGACCCTGAACTTGGCACTGGTGAGGCCACGTTTTGAACATCATGTTCAGTTTTGCACCTGTCCCAATAGGAAAGACATTGAGGTACTGGTGTGTGTTCAGAGAAGAGCAATGGAGGTGGTGAGCGGTCTTGAGCACAAGCCTTATGAGGAGTGATTGAGGGAACTGGCAGCTGAGGGGTGACCTTATCACTCTCTACAACTACCTGCAAGGAACTTGTAGCAGGGTGGGGGTCAATCTTTTCTCCCAAGTCACAGGGGATAGAACAAGAGGAAATGGCCTCAAGTTGCTCCAGGGGAGGTTGAGATTGGATATTAAGAAAAATTTCTACACAGGGAGGGTTGCCAGGCATTGAACCAGGTTGCCCAGGGAAGTGGTTGAGTCACCATTCCTGGAGGTATTTAAGTACTTGACAGTGCTAGCTTAACAGTTCATCCTGATGATCTTAAGAGACTTTTCCAACCTAAATGATTCTATGATTCTATGGTTAGTGAACTGTTTGTATGTGACACACCCTCCACAAGTGGAACAGTCATGTCTTGTAGTTATATTAATGGTAGTATCTTAGTAAACTACCTGTAGTACTAGTGTTTGTGCACGCATCTTTTGCTCTGTTCAAACTTGTAGTCAAAGAATAAAACTGAAAAAAACATAAAAATTACGAAGACAGGCCATTATTTGAAAGGGACGCACAAGAAGGGTGCAGAAGAGCTCACAACTTCCCACAACAGACACATTTGTGTTAATTTAAGCCATCTATAACTCTAGAAATAAATAAAGAAAAAGTCAGCAAAGTATCATCGCTTTGGATTGTTTCATGTGTTATCTGTAACTGAGAATTGTTAAGACTGTGGTAGGCTGCTCAAAGTTGGAAGACTGACATCAACTGTTCTAATACAGCAATATAGGAAAAAACTACATATAATGACTATGTGCCACTGCTGTAAACATCTTCATTGCATAAACACATTTATCTAAGGATAAATGGTAAAGGTTATTGTTTAGTTAATAAAGCAATGCTCCTTTTAACACAGAAGCTACATATAGAATAGGTATGTTACCTGGAAAAATCAATAATTGATGCAAAAAATCCCACCAAAACCATGAAGAATACCTTTGACTCTAAAGAGAAAAAAAAAGGAGATTAATATTCTATATACTTTGATGCTGTGAAATGTAAATGATGCATTTGCTTTATAACACTGAAAAACATCTCTGCTTTTCAAAACCATGGCTATTAGGAGATTTAGATAATCCTTATCACTTTGCTTTTGGTACATGACATTAGACAAAGAGTCAACAGAATTTTGAGCTCTTTTGATTTTTCTACCTACTTTTCTCTTACAACCATACCTGACAAGCAAGGACTCATCAAAATGCTGTGAAACCTCTGTCTAGTTTCTGGAATGATGGTAGCTGCTTTTCCAATACCTGTTTGTTCAAGTGTTGGAAAAGATACGGATTCTTCATTCTGTTCTGTGTGACAGGACTTAATCTCTCTCTTTTCAGAATGCTCACCTAACTGTTTTGAAAGAGTATTTGTGAATATGTTACTTTCTTCTTAAGTTTAAAATTTGTATGAATAGGATAAATAATTGAATGTTCCAGTCACTGGTCCAGTAGGCATTTATTCTGCAAAAAAACATTAGTGATTAAAATTATACTGTCCTTGGTTCTAATCCTCACTCTGCTGTCCCTTTCCACATGCAATTCCTAAGGTTTAGTGGATTTTTCCTCAAGAAGTGTGAATTCCTGCATATAGTTGAATGAGCAACAGTGGGTGACTAGGTGTTCTTGGCAAACATGGAGTTCTTGTGGAACAGCAAGTGTGAATGTAAAAGATCTGTAAAACCCTTGACACTTGTTCCTCGTTTCTAATTTTTGATAACCATCTGGCATGAAGAAATTAAATAGTTGGGTTTTGTAAGAGGCTTCCGCAATTCAAATGATGGATCTGACACTTTTTCTAAGAGTGATTTAATTCAACTGATTTTCTCAGAAACCTACCTGTGAGCAAAAGAAGTGATCAGGGATGTGGTGAAGCCTTCTGATGTGAAGACTGTTTATCTTCTACAAGGTGGCATATAGTCAGTCATCTTTAGAATTACAGACAGTGGATAGAATCATAGAATTGTAGAATCACAGAATGGTTAGAGTTGGAAGGGACCTCAAAGATCATCAAGTTCCAACCCCCTGCCATGGGCAGGGACACCTCTCCCTAGAGCAGGTTGCTCAAAGCCCCATCTAACCTGGCCTTAAACACTTCCAGGGATGGGGCATCAACAACTTCCCTGGGCAAACTGTTCCAGTGCCTCACCATCCTCACAGGAAAGAACTTCTTCCTAATATCTAATCTGAATATCCCCTCTTCCAATTGAAAACCATTACCCCCTGCCCTACCACTAGACTTCCTGACAAAGAGTCCCTCCCCATCTCTCCTGTAGGCTCCCTTCAGATACTGGAAGGCTGCTATCAGGTCTCCCCGGAGCCTTCTCTTCTTCAGGCTGAACAGCCCCAGCTCTCTCAGCCTATCCTCAAAGGCGAGGTGCTCCATCCCTCTAATCATCTTGGTGGCCCTGCGCTGNACTCTATCCCACTGTCCATGTCTCCAACAAAGATGTTAAATAGTACTGGTCCCAGTACTGACCCTTGCGGGACACCACTCGTCACTGGCCGCCACTTCATACTTTTCCTTGGAAGCAGAGGCCACTGAGGAAAAGTGTGAAGATACCTGATGTTGCTGTTCCACTTCTAGCTATAATAATGCCCATGTATTATTCCATAATGTGTGTAAGTTATATTATGCAAGCCAGTGAAAGATGGTGTGTATCTGACTGATATAATTTGTTTACTCTGTTGTACATTCTCGAAAGTGTCTATTGACTAACAATGGAATAACACAAACAATAGCAGAAAAGATAGATGGAAAAACATGTAGTTCTTGTTTCTTTCCAAAGACTAATTGTTCTAGATAAGTAAAATATTATCACATGATGAATGATTTTGGTCTAGAAAAAAAGTAACTCAGTTTTGGAAAGACCGTATATTGAGTATGCCCGTGAATACAATCAATGTTTTGTAAATCTCTTATATCACATATGGACATATTAGTACACGTAGGTGATTTCAGAGTTCTTTTTCAGTGAAAAGTCCATGCAATTACTTGAACTAGTTACTTTACTCAGTCTTGTCTCTCATTGTATCTCAATAAAATGTGATAACATCTTAAAGTTATAGGTATTTTTAAATGAAAAAAAAAAAAGGGGGGATTTTTGCATGGAGAATAATTAATGCACAGGCTCTTTGTGAGCAAACAATTACTGAAACACAAGGGAATTGTGCACCTTAAATTCTGTGTGCCCATGCTGCATGGTATGTGCTAATGTGGAGTTCACATTCACCTTTGAAGTGACTTGCTGCCAGTGTTTGTCTTAACACTTGAAGGTAAACAAAAGAAAAATTGTCTTAAATAATACTGCTGATTATGGCATGGTTTCTGCAAAGCTGCATGTCATTTATGGACTACTCCTTTGAAATACAAAACACTTTCCAGTCATTGAAGCCGCCTAATTCCCCCAAACTAGCAGAGTTTTAATGTGAAACAGGGAGAATGAGACAACAGGCGATACCAGACACCAGGTAAATCTATGGCATGGGATTGAAGGAGTGAATATTCTGTACAGAGTTGCAGTGCTCTCCATGTCTTTGGCATACATGCAAAGAGTGAAAGTGAATTCTAACTGCTGCACGATACGAAATATGCAATTGACCAGGAGTCTAGAAGCAAGACAGGAACTCACATGGGAAGCTGGAGCTGATTCTAGTGTGCTGTCAGAACTGAGGCAGTGAAGAAGTTTGACCAAGACGACAGAAGTAAAAATGATTGTTGACAAAATGAGGGGAAAAAATGCACAGAAGCTGTCAATGCTTGTTATGTAGAATTGTAAGTATGGCATTTATTGATACTACCAACATGCTGCATCAATTCTAAAGGGACACTGAACCCTTGGCCTGACATTTTTAGAGCCCCTGCTATTAGCGCTAATGCATTTTGCAATTGTAGTTATTACCGGGAAATGTTTACGTCCAGATATCATCTAGAAATACACTAGTGGCAGAAGCAAAACTAGGAAACACAACTTAGCACTCCAACTGGAAATAACAGCTTAATGCTTTTATTAAATATAAAGGTCTAAAGGTTATATTAAATACAAAAGTTTATTTTCAGAAACATCTTAAAACTTGCATTTTTTTGGGTGCTAAAAATACTAAAAGCTAAGAAAAAAAAATGTTAGAAGACAGCACTTGAAAGAAGCAACTTTGTATTTTGCAGTATATGCCTAACAACATACATAGTAGTCTTCACAGTCTGCATTCAAGAGAAAATATAAGAATAGAAAATGCTATTAGAAAACCTGTTTTCAGTGGTACTGCTGCTAGTCCAGTTTACGTTTATTGTGACTGAAAAAGGAGGGAAAAATATGTTGTGTATAACTGAACAGAAAAGATTGGTCCAGTGTGACAATTCTTTTTTGCAAATCTTAAACAATGTCGCTGTTAAAGTTGGCAGGACTTCTTGAAGCAGTATTAGCCCAATGAATATTAATTTACGGATTACTTCGGTTCTCCAGTGACTACAGACCATGGCTCTTCACATCCTTCACAGCTTGAGGTAGTCTTTCAGATACCTCACTACTCTAGCTTTTTGTTTGGGCACTCCTGTGCTGAGAGATTAACATGTAGTCATAGAAACCAGACTACAACAAGCATAAATTGGCTGTCGTAATATTGAGAATGTCTAAATATCTTTCTCCCTTTTTTCTGGATTCTTAGCAAAAAGAAAAGATAAAGATTAAAGGCTGTTAGGCCACTTTATAAGTCTTTGGAATTACCTCAGTGCTATTAAATTTTTATATTGGGACCAGTACAACTAAAATTTTAGTTCTTGTTGCGATTTCAAAAGATGTAAAACATTTGAGAAATTTTGTTCTGAAACACTTGTTTATATGTTGTTGCATAATGTCAATACAAAGTTGCTTCCAGTCATTGCACTTTAAAGAACAGAAAATATTTTGTTTCCTGGTAGATTGTGGTTTTTCCTTTCTTCAGTTTAAATACTGTCAATACAGTGCTTAAGTTGTGAATTATTTTCTTTCTGCAGCACATATGTGCAGTAATTCCAAAATTTCCTTGACCTAAAGGTTCTAAAATCTTTTAAAGTAGACTTGAAAATTTTTTTAAAAGAGGGAATTTGTATCTCATGAATAATATAATCATTCACTTTGAATGTTTCTTGTTTGGAGAAAGGATGCAAAAAATAGAATGCTGAGCATGGTTACAGTAAAAAAAAGTGGTGAGAAGTATTATCTACTGTAAACCACTTTGTACTGTTTCCTTTTCTTCTAATGTAGTGTGGAACAAGGAAGAAACCTGTATTTATATTACTTTAAATAAAATGTTTATTTTACAAGATTGAGAAATAGTTTGATCCTCTATGATAGAACTAAAAATGTTCAGGTACTCTGTTGCTTTCTATTTCATGAGTCAAATGCACACTCAGTCACAATGTCATGACACACTGAGATGATACCTAAGGAAAGATCCTCCTTGGTGATGATCCTTCTGATGTTGATCCAAAGGAATTTAACAGAACTTTCACCATCATAGAATCATAAATAGAATCATAGTGTGGTTTAGGTTGGAAGGGACCTTAAGATCATCTTGTTCCAAGCCCCCCTGCGTCCGCAGGGCATCTGGACAACATGTTCCAGTGTCTCACCATTCTCACAGTAAAGAATTCCTTCCCAATCTAAATCTCCCCTGTTTCAGTTACCCTTCATCCTACTGCTACACTCCCTGATAAAGAGACCCGCCCCCAAAAATTGGCAGGACAGTTAGCCCAGCTAAAGTGCATCTACACAAATGCATGCAAGGAGGATCTGGAGGCCATTGTACAGCAGGAAGACTACGACATAGTTACCATCACAGAAATGTGGTAGGACGGCTAATATCGACGGCTGCCAACTTTTCAGCAGAGATAAGCAAGGAAGGAGAGGCAGTGGAGTGGCTCTCTATTTCAGGGTCAGATTTGCATGTCAGGAACTTAACAATATTAATGACTGTGTTAAGATTTTATGGGTAAAGATCAAGGGGAAGGCCAAAAAGGCAGAGGTCATGGTGGGAGTTTGTTACAGACCCCCCAGTCAGGATAAAGAGGTTGATGAAGTATCCTGGCAGACGTCTCACAGTCGCTCTCCCTTATTCTCATAGGACACTTCAACTTCCCAGATGTCTGCTGGAACTACAACACAGCAGAGAGAGAACAGTCCTGGAGGTTCTTGGAGTGTGTGGAAGATAACTTCCTAACACAGCACGTGAGAGAGTCAGCCAGGGAAAGCGCTCTACTTGAACTGCTGCTTGTTAACAGANAACAGGGAAGTTCTTGTGGAGGATGTAAAGGTTGGAGGTTGCCTTGGGCAGAACAATCATGAAATCATAGAGTTTTCAATTCCTGGAAAAGCAAGGTGGGGAGCCAGTAGAACTGACACCTTGGACTTCCAAAAAGCCACAACTGGAACACTGCGTAGAGTTTTGGGTTCTCCGATTGAAGAAAGACAAGGAAC
>VXBW01000606.1:60503-74111 GCA_013400375.1 Thinocorus orbignyianus | reverse complement strand
TCTATGATTCTATGATCATAGTCATCCACTGATTTACTATAATTCCATGAAGCAACTTATGATGCTGTACTGGTACATGTAGAGACTCTTCAACCCAAGGGCCACAAAATATTTTGGAAAGGGTAACAATTACCCCAGTTTGCAAAAAATAAGCTAAGATACAGCAAGACTTAGCTTGCCCACGGGGAGTCACCAGGGGAACACCACGTGAATCAATCAAATGTTGGGGATGAGGTGCAGCATTTTCCACCCAGGCACCGATGCCTCCACAGCTTGTGCCACCAGCTCAACACAATGCCAAAATCACTGAGTATCTAACCCTCTCCAAAGAGATGCCCTCAACTCCAGGAGCTTAAGGTAGTCATGACCTCTAGAAATCTGCTCTGTACCTGAAAGGATTGGGTTCTCAAATTATACACTGGTAATAATTATCTTGAATTATGTACCACGCCACAAATACACCTTAATCCACAGCAAGAACAGAGAACACAATGAAGTTTTTCTGTGTCATCTGAGGAGCAAAACCTCTAAAAGGCAACTTGCACAAGTTTAAGCCTTTGTGCTCCAAAATTACTCAAATATCAAAGGAACATGATGGGATGTAATTAACTTGCAGCATTTGAGAAAGCTCAGATGGGATCAAGGTACAAATGTGAATTTCATCTCGTCCTGCATAACAGTTTCACTTGATGCCCAGTTTCAAAGCACTCAAATTATAAAATGCAAATACTTTCTGGGGTCTAAGGAAATTATAATCAAGGAGATATCCATTTGGAAATTAACCACATGTTCTGACTCCTGAATCAAAAAAAGTAAATCCAAACATATGAACTGATCAAGATACTTCAGCAGAGGGACTGAGCAGAAGAACTAATTTTCCAGAAGAGCAAGAATGAAACCTTCTGAAGAGCCAGGGACATAATCTCTTTGCTTGGCTCATCAGCAGGGTATAAACCCAACCACCACCACCTGCTGTTCGAGCTAAAGGAAAACAAGTCTAGAGGCCAGGAGCACTAGCTTGCCAAATGCCAGTGATGCTCATGTCTGAGGATGCTCTTTCCTTTGCAGGAGGCACAAAGGAGGATGCTCAATCTGTGCTGTCAGTGATTTGTCTCACTCTGGTACCTGCAGACCACGGTTAAAGGTAAGAGCTGGAACATCTGAAACCTGCTGTGCAGAGCAGTAAGCAGCCAGCTCCTGCATCAGGATGAGTTCTTAAGGCATTTGGATTTTGTCACTGAGGATACCTGAAACGAATTCAGTGAATTCAGCACAACAAGGGAAACTTCCTGATTTTTCCAAGAGCATTTTGCTTTCTCACACAATGCCGGTGCCTTCGGTGCAATTAATCCCTCACTCTGCAATGAAACAACACTCTTGGGATGGTTTCACCAGAAGTGAAGTGCTATTTCCTTCAGTCACTTCCAGAAACAAGAAACAAGAGGGCAAGGGAGGACATGCAGTCTGAACGGCTTTTCATTATAACATTTACTCTGGCAATTAGGTCAACACATCCACTCACTAGAATATATGCTGTGATTTAAATCAGCATACTGCTCTTGCTACAAAATACTCTGGGTTACAACCACAATATACATGAGAAAAGACAAATATAGCTGTTGATAAACTGACTATAAAGGAAAACAGCCAATTTATTTATTACTCATTTTATTTATGTCATTCAAGTGCTCTTACCCACCAAAATATAAGGGCTCATTCATGCCAACCTTATTACAAAAAATGACTGGCTTCTCATTTATAGGAATTAGCTTTCCCAGTTCAGAAGCACTGTAAATGAGATGAGAGATGTCCAGACTCAAACACCTCTTCTCCACAACTGTCCCACACACACACCCCCTCTGGGGGCACATCAGGCAGTTCCCACCTGGACTGTAGCCCAACTGCTCTCCCCAATTCCCACCTGACCCCTCCTGTCCTCTTCATCAGAGCTGGGACAAGTCCTCACGGACCGTAGTGGAGCTACAACATGACAAAGCGAGCACACAGCCTAGGACTCGAGCTACAAGACAGCTTTGATCACAAGGCATCACAGCCTCCCCCAAATTCCTGCTCCAGGATCCTGCCACCCCCCCAGCTGTCAGCAGGGTCAAGGCTCAGCCCCAGAAATGCCACCCAGCACAATTGTCCCAGTTGTGCTGTGTAATTCAATGGGAGCCTTAGGAGATTTCCTTTCCAGCACGCTCAGACTTCTTTTCTGAAGCCAAGTGAAAGCAAGCCTTGTCTTCCCAAAAATACAGAGGCCACAGCCCCAAGTCTTTTGTCAGTTCAGTCTGCCTGGAAACCCCTCCAACCGCAGCCCCCCCTTCTCCTTCCTCTCTACCTGCCAACTGCTCCTGCCTCAGAGGACGGGCTTGCAGCAGGAAAACAACTCCACATTGAAGAGATGCTGCCAAATCCCAGCAACACTAAAGACAATTTAATACTTAACCCCAGCCAAAGGAAGCCCCCTCTGCGGGTCCCAAAACTTCTCCTGGATCTGCTCAGCAGCAGCAGGAAAGGCTGCACACACTCCCTGCACGCTGCCTCCTTTGTACCTACCCAAATCACTGATCCCTGCTCAGGACACGGCAAATGGACTGTCATCATGATTAGAGGTAAAAGGCAACGATGACAGAGTTCACACCACAGTTTTTCCACTGGCTCCACCACAACAAAACAGCCAATTTGGTTCTTTTCCCTTCCTGTCTCATCCGCTTCCCTTCAGCCCCAGGCCAAGTGTTTGAAGCCAAGAGAGTGGCCTTTGGGATCCATCCGAGAACACACACCCCATATCTTGTGCTCCTGGGCCATCCAGGCTCTGAGCCAGGGAGATGCTGAGCGACTGCAGCTCACCAAGAGACCACTCAGGATGCTGTGCAGCAACACTTCACTTGGAAGGGATTTGGATGTGATCTTAGGGACAGAAACAGAATGAACCTGGCCCCCCTTTGTTTTCTGCAGAACTCACTGAAAAGCAATTAGCAGAAACAAAGTGATCAAGCCCAGCAAATCCAAACAAGCAGCAACTCCTTTTTCAAGTTTCCACTTAGTAAAGCCAATAAAGAGGGTGACATCAAGCCAGAGCACATCACCGAGAACCTGTGATGCTTCCTCCTTCAGTGATCACAGTTCTCTGTGCCCAAACCAGAGAAAGCCACAAAGGAAGAGACACGAAGGTTCTTTCAGGTCACAAAGAGCAGGCAGAGCTTGTGTCAGGCTGGAAGGGATGCCAGACACCAGGACAAAGCTGTAGCAGATCAGATTGCACCAATTCTACATCGTTTTTCTGCAGCTGTCTCGTGCTCTGAGGGCTCTCTCTGAATATTTCAGGGGTGCTAAAATTCAGAAATCATTCCAGACACAGGCACACATTTAACAGGCTGCCCTGGCAAACAGCACGTGAGCTCAGGTGCAGAACACTGCTGTTATCCCTGGCTGTTGTGCAGCCACAGGGCGCCCATGCCTCTGGATTTTATAAAGATAGTATTTCACATCTGTCTGAAAAAACAGGAAACAGAGGCTCCTCCAGAGCTCAACGACCAGCCAGAGTCCTCAGCATCTCTAGGCACAGCTTCTGCAGCTCCTCAGTGCAAACCTAGACTCAGCAGAACAGCAGCAGAACTGCTTTTGGGTTCTTCATGGCATTATGGAAAAAAAATAAAAGATAAAAAAAAAATAATCTGTGTGCCACCAGATTCATCTGAAGTTTATAGATCAGTGTGTCAGATTCCCAGAAGGCCAGGCCATCACCTCACAGCAGCACAGCTCAAGTGCAAGGTGACAATTAAGCTCTGCTTTGCTAATCCAAGGAGAACAGACCCACCGTCTAGCGCCGCGCAGCACAGTCTGTGACGGGTGTCTGCTGCTTCTGCAGGGAACCCTGGAGCTCCAGCATCCTGCAAGCTGCTTTTGCTTCTCCCAGAGGATCGTGTGGCTCAGTCCTCCACCGCATTTTCCCCAAATTTTTAGCACTTCTGTTCCAGCACAGCTCCATGGTTAACATCCACCCTGGAAACACTTGGCATCGCTGTGCGGTGTCTGTATGAATCAAGTGTAATTTAATCATGTGTGTAAATAGCAGGCAAAAATATATAATGACCTAAGTTTGCCACATAGATCAAAAGCAGGGGACATCTTTCCATCTGCCAAATTAACTCTGGTCCTGTTCTTCCATCGGAGGAATTTGAATAAGCATCAAGTATATTGGAAAAATCTTCCTGGATACAACAAGAATATTAATACTCTCCCTAATACCATGATTTAGTCCATATAATGATTTGCTTTTTATGCAAATTGCAAAACTTACTATGAAATAAAACAACAAAATTATGTTGGTTTATGCTTCTTGGAGCCTTTGGCAAGGGGAATAAAAGCATGAAGAATCAGATTTTTATGCTTTTCTGTACCAAAGTCTCATCTGTTTTCCTCACTAAACAGGGGAAAGGCCTGCAGTAAATCCAACTCCAGCAAAACATCCTTGACTCCTTCCAAATCTCAGCACTTCTCTCTCCAACCTGTCACAACAGCTATTGCTATGCCACAGCAGACACTCTCCCACCCCTGGGACAGCAGGTGAGGCTTCAAATCCAGCTTGGATCTGGGATCAGGCACAGATCCTCAGTTTATGGGGAAGTTCTGCCTTCGTTGTACATGGCAGCAACCAGGCAGGCAGCTGTCCTGCATCCAGAGCTATGGCTGCTGGATAACAGGCAGAATCCAGTAACCTTTGGGGACACTTTCCAAAGCTTCCCAAGGCCATGCCCTTCATGGCTTTAACCTTCAACTCCTTTATTTCCATCCCTCCCCATCTTCCATTTCTTTCTCACCCTCCCACTGCACAGTTGCTGGTATTTGTAACTATGCACATAGGAAGGATAAAGCCAAAAGTTTAATTTCCATCTGCCTGATGGAAACATGCAGATAAGGGGACAGAAAGAGCAGGAATGGGTGGATGGTGGAGACCTCTCCACAGACCTATTTTTGGTTACAACCTCAGAGGTACTGCAGTGGCTTTATAGAAAACAGAGTCTGCTCCATAGCACTGGAAGAATTCACTGCTCCCCTCCTCCTTTATGCTGGTGGAAGAGGGGAAGATATAGCATCAGGGTTATCCACATGCCCAAATCAAGGGAATTCATTTATCCTGACTACTGAGTAATTCATGTTTTCAGGAAAAAAAGAAAATATCTCTGCTCCTTCATAGAGACATCATCATCTAGCAGCGAAAGAAAGGCACGGCACAACCGCAGGCTGCGAGGAGAAATGCACCTCAGGAGCACAGGCAGCAACGACAGAGCTCCTTACCTTACCCCGTCAGGGTGGTGGGCTGTGGAGGCTGCTGACATGCAGGATCGACACTGCTTCCATGTGGATTTTGTGTGCTGGAAAAGGAAGACTGCCTATTTTAATCCAGGGCATTACGGAGTGGCTGCATTTGTGCTGTACTAACAGCCTCTATGAGCCTTTCAGGAGCAGCTCTATCCTCCAACACACACAGCTTTAATTGGGAATTCTCTTTTTTTAAATTTAATTCCAGTCACATGTTTTGAGCTGTTACTTTTCTCTCCTCCATGTGTGTATATAGATAGATTTTTACGTCTCCTGTCTGTGTGCCATGTTAGCCTCAGGCAACCAGCTCTGGGAGAGAGCCGGCAGCCTCGACAAATGACTCAGTTCTTGCTGTACAGACCTGACTGACTCCAGACATCTCCTTCCTTCCCTTCCTAAGGCTGCTGTTTGCACAGCTTCCCTGGCTCTGGGCAGGTGAGTTCTGCACATGGGCTTGGAGCTTCACTGAGCACAGCCAGAGTCTGATCCTGCTTCAGCAAACCCAAAATTGCACTGATCCTCATCTCAAGTCCTTCAGAGATATTTCCACCTCAGCAGAATGTCATTTTTTTCTTTCATTGGGGTGAGCCAAGGGTGGATCACACAAGCTTCCTCTGCTCGCTCCTCATCCTTATGTCACTGTGTGTTTAACTTTAAAACAGCAGAGGGAGAATCTTCGGAGAATCCCGGATGCCAGCACCAGGACTCATCCAGCCACAGAGCTCACATAGCAGAGGATGCGTGCTCTCTGATGAGTGAAGATGCTCGTGGACCACACGGCAGGACACAAGCCCTGGGGCTCCTGTCTGCCAAGATGCTGCAGGACAGGACCCCTCTGGTGAAGGGCAGTGACAGCCTGGGAAAGCCGTGTGGATTTCTTGTTCTGCCATTGCTAATCCCCTCACACACCTCTCTGCAAAATGCTCCCTCAATGGCATGGCTGATGTGAACTTTCTGCCAAATCCACTGATGCTAAAGAATGGCTTTATTAAAAGAAATGTACACTTTGCAGAGTGAGTTTTCATTTTCTTCCAAAACAGTGGGTATTTTCAACCATTTCATTGTTAACTCTTTAGACACCCGAACACTCCCTGTGGAGCAAAATCTCCCAGAGCCTGAGGTATTTAACTGGCACACTTCTGCTGCTCAGTGCCAGTGGCACACCTGAAGGGAGGAACACAGACAACACAACAACCTCCCTTTCTCCAGTGCCTTTACCCAGGAAAGCACCAAACCACAGACTCCAGTCAACCAACTGGCTCGTGCTTGCAGTTTCCTGGATTAAAGCCCTGATGGAAGCAATTGATACAGGAGCTGGCCACAGGCAGCAGCCTTAAAATTCTGGGCACATCACAGTGAACTCATATGTTTCATTATTTAGACCAGTGCAGACACACAGACTTTCAGCTGAACTCAGAGGCCAGGATATGCTGAGGCACATGTGGAGTCTTGTGATTTCAGTAACATTCACCTGCATTTATGTATTTAAGTCCCTGTTCACTTGCCATGAGATGCTGGCCCATGGGTTTCCCATGCAAGCTAATTCTCACTGAAATCAGAACATTTTATTTGTCAGAACAGAAAAAGAAACACACATCCCTTATGATACTAGGTATTGCCATTTAGTTAGTCACTGGCGGTTTGTATTCCTGCCTTCACACTGCAGAAAGCTCGGCCAGTAAACAAGTCAGATCTGATGGCCTCCGTGGTTTGCAGCCAAATACAATCCCCAGCACCATTTTCTCAATACAAATCTCTGAAGACAGTTGCTAAAAGAGGGTTTTGATGCAGCTTCAGTGTAATATTTTCAGGAGAACAGCTGGACTACAGTAGTGACAGAACCACCCCCAAAGCTTCTTGCTCAACCTCAAGAACACAGACGTGTTTTTCCCTCTCCATCTTTCACCATACCCCAAAGACAACCACCACTCAAGGCAGGGCACCCAGGAACTCCACTCCATTTTCATGTGATTGTACTTGCAGGCAGTTTTCCATCAGGACACATTTTTCTCTGTCCCTCTCTCCTTTTTTAAATTAACTGCTCTCTTCTCAAGCCCAAGAGACAGATAACTCCATAGAATCACAAGTGCCTGAGTATTCTATCAGCTCAGGACTGTTCTCCTGCTTTCCTCAAGTCAATACCCAAGTTGGGCTCTTGATGGTGAGCAGACCCCATGGCCACCCAGGCTGCTCCTTTTCCTCTCCCAGGGCCTGTGGTTTGCAGTATTCCCACCACATTTGTAAGGCACACCTTCCGAATGGGCAGAGCTTGTTATTTAATTCACCAGCTGGTAACTTCCTTTGAAGCAACCTTTTTTGCTCCCTCCCATATTAAGCAGAACAGCAGAACCATTGTAATATCATGCAACACCAAGTGCTGCAGCTGCCCTGCATGGGTCAGCAAAAGATGAAGCCAAGGTCTCCTCTACAATCCACAATTAATCTCACTCTGACGTAGGTAAAGAAGTGCTGAAGGGAAGGAGTGGGAGTCAGGACATTCAGCTCCCAGCTTTGCCACCTATATTCTGTTTCACCCTGAAAACTACACGATTTCTCACCCTTGAAAACAGGAACAGTATTTCCCAGAAAGGCTGCTGCTGTTTACCAAGCACTCTGAAACCCTGGAACGGATATAACCCTTCCAGGATCCTCTCAGTCTGGCACAGCCGGGTGGGACACCAGGCAGTACTGTAATGCAAACCACAAATAGCAGTAATTAACAGACAGCCCCAGAGAGATGAATATTAATCAGCACTTTCCAGCTTTCCTCAGGCATGAATGGATATTCCACAGATGGAGCACACAAAGAACAACCTCAGCTCTGCCTTGTGGATCACAGGAGAAGCCTGCCCTGCAGCTAATTTGTACTTGAGCTACTCCAAGGCAGAGCAGAGGAAATCGTAGCAATTTACACTAAAGTGCTCAGGGAGGTACCACCAGTCAAACCCTGCATCCCCTATGGGGTGAACACTCAGGAAAGGCACTTGCTGGGATACCCACCAAAGAGCAAATACAGCCTGGTGGGCTACAAAATCACAGAAGCATCAAGAAAGTCACGGAAACGTAACTTGGCAAAGCCATTTGGTGCAGCAAACCATCTACTCTGCCTGGGAACTGGCACAGCTTTTAAGAATCAAGACATGGAGAAACTCAACTGCACATCCATGGACCACTTGCCTGTCCTTCCCCTCAGGAGCTCAATAGAACTATGAATTATTTGTGTTGCCACAAAACCTGCAAGCCCCATGGCAAAGCTGAGCTTGCTACATGGAGCCTGGTGCAATCCCAGAGCAGAAGTCATCTCCCCATGGCTTATATGGGACAAGCAAGCACAGGAGAGGCTGTAAATGAAATAACTTGCCCCAGGTCTCATCATGGATCAGCAGCTGGACTTGTGTCCATGGCAAACTCACACAGCATCCAGAAAAGGGGCTCAGAAGGGCACATGAGCCCCCTCTGCTGTCACATGAGCCATCCCTGTCTGCTCCCTGGAGAGCAGTGTAGGAGGGAAAGGAAGCTGGATCCCCAGGGCAGGAAAGGAGCCCTGCCACACAGCTCATGTTCAAAGCTGCCGTCCCAGGAGCATCACACAGCCGTCATTTTCCACAGCTCAGCGAGCAAACTGCACATATCAACTGATGGCATCAAGTTTTATCCATACATTTTTTAAAAGCAGCTTCCAAGACAGAAAACATCTGCTCTCAGGTGGAGCCAGGGCTCAACACGAAATGGCTTCTACGCTGAGTTACGTTATTAGTATAACAGAGGCGTTTACCCCATTTTAAATCAATTTTCTTAATCTTTTTTCCCTGCAGCATCTGGAAGAAAGATGCTTAGCCTAAAATTCTCAGGGAAGAGCCTCTCTGGCTGCTCCAGAGAGTGCGAATGCAAAGGGTAACAGTAAAGCATGAGGGGAGAAAAGACAACCCAATATTCTTCATTCAAAATTCCTTCAGGTTTAGCAGCTGCACAGAGCTACTGACTCACAGCAGAAGATGAAGCTCCTTTCGATGTATCATTTCTAATCTCAGAGTCAGAAAGGCCTGTGGTTCCAGTGCCTGTCATCCTTGGGCAGAAGCCTCTTGCTAAAAGAAAACTGGGAACAGCAGAAGACAAGCTATTTATCTCTACCCTGAAGGCAGTGATCAGACAGCAGCAGTTCCTCACTCAGGGTTCGTGGTGATGCTCCAACATCTAGGGCCTTGCACAGGAGTCTTTTTATTGCTTCCACTGAAATAAGGAAGAGCAATCAGGTATTAATGAGATGTTTCAGTACATACTTGCTCCCCCTTTCCTGGGCTTCCATGGTCAGGAATCAGTCAGGCACTTGCAGGATCACATCATTCCACTGGTGTGGGGGCTGGCTGCCCACTCTAAGGGGGAGAAGTGAGCCCAGTTCTTAAAACAGCCTATATTTGCTCCAGTCTTGGTGGGAACAGAGGCCACAGCTACTGCCCTTTAACTTCTCTGGGTTAAAACGACAGGGCTGGTAGTTAAGTCAGTTAAATACAGGGTTGTGCTGCAAATTGTTCATTTATTATTGCCCTTGAAACTGCATTGTGATGAGAAATTTTCACTTCCTTCCCATGGCAGTTGCATAACGCTGCTGGGCATTGTTTAGGGAGCTGCTGTGCTCCAAGCCACAGGCAGCTGGCATCCCTGTCCCCCTCGCCTCACCAAGTGCTGGCAGGACCCTCACCTTTCTGGTTGCGGGGTCTTTTCAACACTCTGTCAGTTTACTACATTAAACAACAGATAGTTACAACTCTGAATGCAAGTAGCCTTCCAACAAGAGAGGCTGAGGGAGCTGGGGTTGTTCAGTCTGAGGAAGAGGAGACTGAGGGGAGACCTTATTGCTCTCTACAACTACCTGAAAGGAGGCTGTAGAGAGGCGGGGGTTGGTCTCTTCTCCCAAGTTGCAGATGATGGGAAAAGGGGTAATGGCTTCAAGTTAGGCCAGGGGAAGTTCAGGTTAGATATTAGGAAATATTTCTTTACTGAAAGGGTTGTCAAGTATTGGAATAGGCTGCCCAGGGAGGTGGTTGAGGCACCATCCCTGGAGGTATTCAAGAGAGGAGTTGACATGGTGCTCGGGGATATGGATTAGTGTTGGATGCATTTTGTGTGGTGTGTTGGGTTTGCTAGTGTTGTGTGGTGTGGTGGTTTGTGGGGCTTTTTTGTTGTTGTTGTTGTTTTTTGGTGGGTTTTTTTTGTGTAGGTTTTTTTGTTTGTTTGTTTTGGGGTGTTTTTTTTTTGTTTCCCCCCACTGGTTGGACTAGATGATCTCAAAAGGTCCCTTCCAACCTAGGTGATTCTGTGATTCTGTGAAGATTATTACTACTTTCTTCAACTATCAGAGGAGGGGGGAAAAAAGCACCTCATTTGTATCAATCAAATCAGAGCCACTTAGGAAGTTGTATCTGTGAAATAACAGTTAATTAAAAGTATCTTTAGGGAGGGAGCAGCTCAGTCAATGGGGAGCTTTCCCACTGACAATATAAATAGCCCAGGCCCTGAATTCAACAGCCCCACTTTGTGGTCAGGCTCCACAGCCCCAAATACCCAGATGCCAGAGGGATTTCTGTTTCATGGCTTTGGTTGGCATGTGTTTTTTTTATAACAGGAGAGTGGCTTTGAGTTCTGGAAGCTGGGCTGGCTGATGAAAGCTGCACACAGAGCAAGAGTGGGAGGGAGGGTGAAATTACATACACTTGAACAGCAATTTTGAGTTAAAATTGCTCTTAAAGCCAGACAGCATCAAGAGTTAAACAAGATGCATCCCTCCACTTCAGGAAACTTGCTGCTCGTGGCTTCTACCAGTAGGGAAAGAAAATGATTCTCCAGGCTTGAAACTGGATATTTTGGTAAAAGGCTTTCTGCTGCTGTCTCATTTTACTCATCCTCAAGGCACACACCAAGGAAAGGCTTTTCCCTGTGGTTCATGTAATGTATCATGAATAAATCCAATGTCTGGGACACTCTCATCACTGAACTGGAGGAAGGGAATGCCAACAGAGCAACACAGCCCACTCCTGTCTCCTTCACCCAGGCATTTCTAATTTCCCTTCACCTCCCAAGTCTCTGCTGTCTTCACCAGAGCAGTCATGGTTCCAGCTGCAGACAAAGAGAGGAATGGCCTCAAAGGAATTTTAAAAATCACTCTTCTATAACAAATCAATTTCTCAGCTTCCTAAAGAGTTTTCATCCTTTGGTGTAATATGTACTGCTCTCCTCACTTACTTTGAAAAGAAAAGGCAGCAGATCTCTAATTAGTTACATCCACCAGGAAAACAAATTAATTACACACAAGATTTTCATGTAGCATAAGCAAGCCATGCTGCAGACACCAGCCAAAGCTCGGACAAGACCCAGAACAGGACCCACCACTCATACAGGCAACTAAATCTCAACACCTGATCACCAGGATGCAGCGGTAAGAGATCCTTGTTACCACTGCAAACCCCAAGGACCTTCTCCATCCTTAAGACTGTCCCAGCCAGGCCCCCACCAATCTCCTGGTTATGGAGATAACCTGGAGATATCTCCCTTGCTGCCATGAGCTCTTTCAGATACTTTCCCAGGAGGGATGCATCTGATAACTAACAGAACAGCAAGCAAAAGGAACCTGAGTAGCCAGCCATGGAGCTACAGCTCACACATGCTTCATGAACAACCCAGCTGGGACGGGTCAAGGGCTCCTTGCTCCCAGACCCAGTTCTCACCCAGTCAGGCTGAGCAAGGAGTGCTCATGTTCATCTCACAGTGAACCAGCTTCAAGGGGCACCCTCAGGCCGCACAGTATGACTCACAAACTTATTTGACTTGAGCTGACACAGTAGCAAACACCACGTAAAGCATGAGTATGTGGCCAACGCTCAAAGTTCTCAGTCTGCCTGGCACAAATGCCTCACACAATGCAAAGTATTTCAGGATAATGAATCCAGAGGGCCAGCTCTGGTGCCAGAAGCACAAGGTACAACAAGCAGAAGGTCTGGCATAAACCAAGTCAGTGAAGTGCAGATCAGCACATGGGAAAAGGCAGCGTATCGTCTCAACTTGATTTACAAGAGCAGACACAAGTCAAATTAACACCCTGGAGACAACAATTGTTTGCATTGCAGCAGCACCTAGAGGTCAGAAGCAAGATGAAAATCAGGCTGTGCTAAGCACCGTACAGGTACAATGCACATCCTCTACCCCTTTAACATCAGGGACCAAAGGAAGAAGGAAAAGAGATTTTCTCTCCCTGCATCCCACAAGGTGAAACACAGAAGAATCAAAAGGGATGCCCAAGGTCCTGGGGGACACCTGCACCAAAACCAGACCCTGATTCCCAATCCAAGGCCTGATCAGCAAAGGGTTCCCCCTCTCTCTGCAGCAGCAGAGACTGAATGTTCTGCTTGGCTCCACTTTGGGATGACCACATTACTCACAAATGCTGAAACTAAGAGTGAGTTGTTCAAAATGTCCCAAAACAGATGTCAACAAACCCAATGCTGCATGCTAAGCTATCATATAATTTTTGCTCAGGCCACCTATTATGTGGCACAGCTATTTTAGAAATGTTTGTCCTGTTTTTCACATCCCTCTGCCTGCAAAAGAAAAAACTGTGATCTTTTAGGAGCCTCTAAAAAAAGCAATTTCAAGTTGGATCTATGGAGTAGAGAGACAAAAAAGAGTAATTTCCAGCTTTCTGGTGGTACAAGACACCACATTTTCCTTGTGATACCAACTAGCCCTCACCTTGCAAACCTGCCCATCAGGACAGGCCACGTTCAGTCACAGCATTCCCAACACTGTCATTTCCAGCAGGAAAATCCTTACCTGAAGACAAGAAGAGGGGAGTTGCGGTTATTTGGAACACCATAATAGAAAGACAAAGGAAACCTGCCAGGAAGTCAAAGACACAAACAGCAGTAGCTGCTGCCTCAGTAGTTCAGAGGTATCTTTAGCGAGTTCAAAGGGATTCCTCCACCCAATCTCCTCCCCAATCCCACAGAACAAACTAATCACACTCTTCCATCCTGGGAGCCAGCAACTCCCCAACCCTCAGGCTCAGAGGATTTTTGCAAGGCACAAAGCTCTTTGTCACCACACTGCTGCTCAAATCCAGCCCAAACTCACACAGAGCCAGCAGTTGTCACCAGGAGGCTTATTCACTTGAGTATTCAGTAGAATTCCTAATGAGCACCAAAACAAGCACTGCTGGTGGTACTAATTAGCAGCTCTCAGGCAGATGCATTTATCTTCTAAGAGATGGTATTTAATGGTATCTTAAAA
>VXBW01000606.1:0-60453 GCA_013400375.1 Thinocorus orbignyianus | reverse complement strand
ATTTTCCTTTTGAATGAACAAAAGGCAACACTGCTTTTAGCATTTTATAAAGTCCAGACTTAGAACATTTTGAAAGTTTACAAGCTGGAAAAGAACCAGAATATTTCATGGTAGTGGGATCCCTGGGATACATAGAAAGTGAACAGGAACCCTTCCAGAGCGAGGTTCATCCCACTGGTGGATTTTCTTCCCAGTTTGCTTTGGAATCACCACTTCTGCCATCTGTCACTGCCTTCCGTGTCAGAAGACCAACAATCTTCACCACAGTTTTCCTCATCAGAAGAGGAGAAAGTTGCCTTCTCTAGAAGGATCTGTGGTGCTCCGAGAGCGCGCTAATTGCCCAATGCACATTCAGGTCAGGTACCCACTGTAGTGACATTAATGAGCGAGATGGAGACTGTTTATGACACAATCAAGCAAAGTTGGTAAACATTCCAAAAGCCAACAGCTCTGCTGAAAATAGGTAGCACTGCAAGAGAACACAGAGCAAGNAGATCCAAGGATCTCTCTGAATACCAGCAAACTTGTCCCCAGCACAAGCTTGACATTCACCCAGGAACCATAGTCCAGAGGAACACGTTCAAGGTCAGCCAGCCAGCACAAAAAGGTGAGACTGCACCTGCTGCAGCAGAGAAGAGAAGGACACCTGCTGCAAGTGGGTATTTCACAGCTCCCACAGCCCAGATCCTGTCCAACAAAAGTCCTCAGAGGTTACACAGCTGTACTGGATGCACTTAAAATAGTATCAGAGTAAAACTCCATGGAAGGTAAAGCTCAGGCTCATGGAAGACTTGCTCAACTCAGGTTTGGGGAGCATTATCACAGAGCTCAACATTTCCAAAAAGAAAAAAAAAAAAAAAAAAAAGGAGACATTTCCCTAATTAGAGATCCCACATCCAATACCAAGAGCCGACCACCACAGACACCAGCCCCGTGGTCCTAACTGCTTCCAAAGCCCCTGTACTTTCAGCAATTCTCCCTCGAGACTAACAGTTCTGCTGTAGCAACAGCAGAAATAAGTGGGATTGGAAAGGTTAGCAAGAGCTGGCAAGAAAAAAGCTGCACAGAACCTCTTTTCCAAAAACTCACAGGGTGTATTATTGCTGTAGCAGAGATAACTTTCAACTTTGACCTCTCTATTTAGAGGAGTTTGGCCCAGCCAGCACACAGATTGTCTGCTGTGAGCACAACGACAAACAGATGCCTCTGTTTAGGATGGGCTGAATTTAGGGAAATACCAAGGAATGTAGTAAAATGATCAAACACATTTCTTTGCAGCATGCTTCCTTCCACCTCATCCCTCTTCCTAAAAGGAATTTACCTCCCTCAGCCCACCCCGCACCCCCCACATCAGGAGTCTGGCACTCCCAGCCTGCTCAGGCACCTTCTTGCAGTTCTTACACCTCAGTTACTGCTCCCAGTCCAAAAAAACATACACAGAGGAAGATTTTGATACCAAGCATTACAGCTTTACCACCTGAACAGTCACCAGAGATTCTACCCATCACCCCAGATACACCCACTGGATGGAGTTTGGAGTCATTTACTTCAAGTTAGAAGTTTCTACAGCTGTGATACAAGTGAAGTTAAAGAGGAAACTCGGTGACAACTCGAGTGAACAGAGCATCAAAGACAGAGACCTGGACTGTCAAGGCCTGCAGAGCGAGCATGAAGAGCACCTACAAGGAGTTTTAAAATGCCACATGCTCTGCCAGAGCCACCCAGAGTAAACTACATGAGAACTGCTTCCCATTTTTCTTCTACTCTCTGTCCCCTCTGAAGAGCTGGCAGCAGCATTTACTGTGCTGAACAGGTACACAGCCCCCCACTGGGGTTCCCTTCACAAAAGTGACCAAAGTCTATTCCCCAAAAAGTTTTCAAGAAAAACCAAAGAGAAAGGAAGAAAAAGACCCAGCCAGATTAGAAGGCAGAGCATTTCTCTGCAGTTCTGGCTCCACCAGGGTAGGCAGACCAGTGGTTTTAACTGTGAGTTCTCTTTGTTTTCCCAGGAGTTCCTGTACAATACAATGAAAACAAGAAACACCTGCTGTCCTAATGAACCAAAACTCATTACACGAGACAACCCACTAGCTACCATGCTAATTGTTGCAAAACACACAACAAGAATGAATGGAAAGCTACTGTATTGCATATACTTTGAATATATTTTTCCCCCTCTAGTCCAGATATAGCAGTCAGAAGTGGAGGTAATGCTAGAGGAGAAATAAAACACAATGAGGATAAACAGCATAAACAACACAGCTCCAAGCAATGCCCTAAGGCCTCACATTAAAAAGTAAACTGGAGTTAATTTTTGATCTAAATTAAAAGAATGGGCAAGATACAGTATTTTCATGAATGCCAGACAGCCTGAAGCTATTTTTTCCCCCAGCCTCGTGTGAATTTCTCTAGTGCTAAATTTCAAAGCTGAGACTTACAAGTCTCTGCAGTGCGACCAAGAGCCTCCCATGCAAACGCCCAGCACAGACAAGGTTTCAGCATCAACCTCCTTAACAGAAAGAGCCCATCAGCTCCGGGCAAGTGCCAAGGAAAACCACAGTTTCCCTCTCAGCAACCTCAGCACCCACCATCCCATAGACGAAGCAAGAGCTACCCCGGAGAGGATACACCACGTCCTTCCCCTCCCTCTTCTCTCACTCCTCTTGCTGGGTCCCCAGGCGTGCAACAGCCTCTTTTCCCCATTTTTTCATCCATNGGGAAGTGATGCACCGAGCAAAGAAACTCCCGGGCAAGCCCCTCCTCCGGCTGATGTCAGCCCCGCGGCGGGCAGTGGCCCTTCTTCCTCCTCCTCCTCTTCCTCCTCCTCCCCGGGGCTGAGCAACCGGGCACGGCACCCTGCTCTCCCTGCCATCACGCCTCCACCCGAGGCACGGTGGAGGGGAGCATCACGGCAGCCGTGCCAGCAGGGTTGGCCACGGGTCTTGCATGTACCCTGTATTTTAACATCACATCACAGCACCTCAACACTCACCTTCCGAGCTCCCACAGCAGTCCTGCACACACAGGCATCATGCCTGCACGTCAATGCAAAAGGAGGGTTGCATATTATTGCTGATTTCTGACCCACGCTGGATGTAACCTCTTTATTACAGGTTGCCCAGAAAAGTTGTGGATGCCCCATCCCTGGAGGGGTTCAAGGCCAGGCTGGATGGGGCTTGGAGCAACCTGGTCTGGTGGGAAGTGTCCCTGCCCATAGCAGGGGATTGAAACTTGACGATCTTTAAGGTCCCTTCCAACTCTAACCATTCTAGGATTCTGTTCTACAATAAGAAGTCTCTAGTTTTGCTCAGCCTAAGCCCTTTTGTCCTGTAGAGTAAGTGCCCACACCTGGAGGCAGTTGGGAGGAGCAGCGGAGAGCCTGACACAGCTGTGACTCCTTTAGACATCAGGAGGGATCTGCTGGAGGGGCTCTGTCTTCCCAATAAGTCTGCACAAGCCACTTGGCCACAAAACAAAGTCTGCCTTTGGCCACTATCTTTGGTAGTGAGGAATCTGCCAGAAAAAGGGGTGTTTCCCTCTGGCCCCCAGCAGCTTGCTTTCTGTCTTAACTCTGTTCTGTTGGGATCTTTTTTGTCAACCAAATGTCTTGAGGTGGATGCAGGTCACCTTCACACGCTGGATCCACCTCCCTCTGTTTTCCAAGGCCTGATGTGTTCCTGTAAAAGTTAGCAAGCTGGTCACTCGGCAGAAGCTTGTCTGTAAAGCAGTGCCACTATCCAGCAACATCAAATTAAACATCATTATTGCCCCAGACATCCCAAATAAAGGCAGGTATAAATTACAGCTCTGAGCAAGTTCCAGCAGTTAGCTCTGCAGATACAAGATCCCTGTGGTCAGAGGCAATCCGGAGCCATACCCTGCTTACTGGACTGTTTCCCCCTGGGGACCTGCACAAAAGCCCCTCTCAGGAGCATGCAGAGCTCTTGCTCAGGAAAATACATCATCAATAACACCCCACCAGCAAACCACAGAAGCCTCTTTTCCCAGAGCTAATTGATTGGGTGTTTAAATCCAAAGCAAAAACCCATAAACAAACCTGTATCTGTGTCTTAGCTTAGGAATAGCCTCAATTCTGTAGATAAACCACAGCGGAGAAAGCTGAAATGATCCTGCCAAGAGCTGCCTCCTCACCCAGGGAGATGCACTGGTGTCCTGGGTACGTGCCATACCACTCAACAAAAAGGGAACCCCTCTGCACCCCCAGACAACCAGCTGGAGAGACTGCAGGGGAACCCATGGGCCGTGCTGGGATGCTGCTTCACACCAGCCTTTACCCAGGTTTGTGGTTTCACTGAAACATCTTGGCACAAGTGGCTGTTCACAAGCGTGTGGAAACGAGGAACTATTCAGCCCAAAGAGATTTTGGTGTTTCCAGGGGGAAGATTTGTCCATGCCTCCCCACAACCCCTCTTCAAGTCAAGAATACTGGTGCAAAAGATGAAAACCAGCTGCTGTCAGCACTGGCTGCAGCCCTTCCTCAACCACAGGAGACAGAGGGTGCTTTGCTGCTCAAGGCCCCCAGCGCTGGGTGGGTATTTAATGAATGTGGGCAGAGAGAGAGTAATTGCCCTTTGGAGAAACAATGCTGGAAAGGGGAGCAAAAGAAAGGAGGGTGGAGGCCAGCTTCCAATTTGGGCTCCGGCCAGATTTATGGTATTCCACAGAGTGCCAGGCAAATGGGTCACCCACACATTAATGACACGGGAATCATTGGGTCAAATTCCGCTGCCTGGGTTATGCAGGAGGTCAGACTGAGATGAGCGTAATGGTCCCCTCTGGCCCTAAAATTCATGGATTTGCAATGGATAATTTAGCATCTGACAAACTCAGCTTCTTTTCCTTCCCGTAGAAGTGGCAAACAGGTCACAATAGATTTGAATTCATTAGATGAAATAATTCAATTACTTTGCTGTGGGTTGGTTTTGGTTAACCCTACATACTCATGCCAAGAAGCTTCCTGCAAGTACTTGGACCTAATCCACAACTCAGATCCATTGCTCAGCAGCAATGAAACAGGCAAATTACAGGAGTACAGACAGTAAGGAACCCCAATACTTTAAAAATGCTACTAATTCATCTGGTGAATTGTGTTCACATTGTGTCATGTGCTGGGAAGGACATGGAGCAATTGAAAAGACTCCAGATGAATGTGACAAGTGTGACCTATGAGAAAAAGGTAAAAGAAATTGATTTGTTCCATTGAGATAAGATCAAGAGGAAGTGGAGTCGTCATCTTTAACCGTGGAAAGGGCTGCTGCAAAGCACGGCAAAAGGGAGAGATGGATCATGAAAAAGAGGGTAGGATACAAAACACTCAGGCTAAAATCCATCACAGGAGACACTGGGTCATGTTAGATACTCAGTCATTATTTGCCTCTGCACCTCCAACAGCATTTTATTTCTGCAATCTTAAGGCACCGCTGATTCCTAATAAAGCATCAGACTTACCAAATCACCTGCATCATCTTGTTCCTCCTAGTTACCAAGTGTCTCGGTGTCTTCACTTATAAACAAAGGCAGAATCACAATGCGAAGCAATAACCTTGCAGGATCCTTAACACTTATTGAGGGGTTCTTAGTATTTCCTTTAAACATTGATATTCAAAGCTAGCACAACACAATATGAAAGAGCTCTAACTATTGTCATGTTTCCCATCACTTGGAAGAGACAACCATAAAAGCAACAGGGCACAGAAAGCTGGGGGGAAGACAGCGAGACAGTAACACAAGGCTGTGGTGCAGCAGTAAAACAGTAAATTCTGTCAATCATTGAAGGATTGCTAGGATATAGGAACATTCCTCCACTGCCTCACGTCTTCAACATCCAGACCCACTGCCCCCAAATCACAAAGATCTCTCTTAATTAGCACAGAAGCTTTCCTACAGCTCATGAAATGGATTGCTGGTGGCCTCTGCTGGGGTTTATGTGCAAAAAGAGCCCTGTAATTCAGATTCCCCCAAGCTGACAGACCCCAGCTGAAACCACTACGGAACCAGCACTGTAATTGCCAGCTCTTATTGGCAACAGCTGCAATTAAACACCATCACTTCACACTGTCTTTTTTTCCAAACTGACAGGTTCTGAAGGCACCTTGCTATTGTCCCACATACCGGAAAAAGTTTACCATTTTCTAAATTCCTTTAGAGGTAGCCTGCAAGGAAAAGCAGGCTTTGGTCTCTCTTTCTGTGGATGTAGAACTGAGTATTTTTTCTTGTGCTCTTTTTGGAGTGAAAGAAGGCACGTAACAAACAAGAGAGTTTTCTTTTCCAAGCACAGATTTGTATCTACATCACCTCTGCTTTTCTCGGTCACAGAACAAGGCTGTGCCACCAGGTGGGTCATTTAACCTTTCAAACTTTGTTTAGATCTAGCTAAGCCAGTAAAGCATTCTCTGTTTCCCCTATCCCATCCCTGGGGTTCCCGAGCACTGCTCCAGCAGAAGTGTTCTTGTGGCCACACACTGAACTGGGTCAGAGAACTACTCCGAGTGAAAATTAACCCAGCAGATCCTCAGCACATGCAAACACAGTGCATATTTTTCAGCTAGATCCATTTCTTCCCCCATTTGCTGGGCAAGTGTTTGCACAAATGCAGGCAGCAGAGGAAGAACCCAGGGCTGGAGGGGAGGGGACAATGACAGCATGGCTTTGGCCAGGGAAACATCCCTGTTGGTGCTGCCATGTGCTAGTTTGTTAAATGGAAATAACAAATTAACTTCTACCTATCCCTCCTGGGCAAGGAATAAGAATTAAAGTCTGAAGATCTTAAATGTATTACTGAGTTGCTAACAAAGAAGCTTGAATAAGCATGAAAGCAGAGGGGAGATAGGTAAGAGAGCAGTTGGCCTTGTTAAAGAAAAAGGGAATGAGAGAAATGCCCCGGGAGGGTGCGAAGGCTGGTGTGCAAATTGGGGCCACACACAGCCTGTCTGAGCCAGGAACGTTTGCTTTGGCTTTGGGATTTTCATAAAACATAATTACACGGGTTGCAACAAGAGTCTCCTCAGAACAGCCTGGAGCCACGCAGGAAACTGTTGAGGGGACAGGGATGGGTTTCAGCAGGAACACTTAGCCATTCCTGTTATTTAAAACAAGGTATTAAGAGCAAGGTTCAGTATCTTTCCGTGAGGAGCAGAACCCTGTGTGCATCTGGAAGATTTAACAGGTCTAAATAAAATTGCTGTGCTGCACAGGGATTTATTTCTATTTTTTTTTTCAGGATCTGGAAAGGAATTAAGAGTTTTCTAGTGCTTTTACAATTCTTTCCACTGAACCTGGTGCTAAGGCAACAAAATTCCTTTGTACAGAGGGTGGAACTCAGTGAGGAACCATTAGTTCTTCTCCAAAATAGAAGCACAAAAGGTTATTACAATCTCAACCTGTAACAGATCCTCACAGCCAGGAATATTATTCCTACCTGAGCTGAGGAGGATCATGTGAGAGTGAAGAGTTGCTTTGCTGACTGTAGTTGTCTCTTTTAAAACCTCTTGGAGCACAGAGACCTGGGCAAAGCTCTGAGTAACGAGCTTCCCTGAATAATTTAGCTGAGTGCATGCACGCCTGAAATGACCACAACTGCTGAGCAGAGAGACCCTCTCTGGGGCTCACCTTCACAGCCAGAGCTGTGCTGCCCAGGCTGGCCCATAGTTTGGGGGGTGAGATGCCTGTTGGGGAGTAAAGCTGGATGCAAACCCCTTCCCAGAACCAGGTAGTAAGACAGCAAGTGCCCTCCTAGCTTGCTTCTCCCACCCCAGGGTAAACCCCTCATGCCCACCCCTGTCTTCTAGCCCAGCATGAAAGCACACATCAAGACCTCGACCATTTTCACAAGGTACATTCCTCTGCGATTGACTTTTCCAGTTTTGTGCATATTTATACATCTTGTGTCTCTGATATCCCTGAGTTTCCTTTTCATTGATACTCCTTTTGGCCTTGGAAGAGGCAAACAAGAGGTAGAACTCATGCGCTTTCAAGCTGGACTGAAAATGCATTATTAAATATAACAAGAGACCCTTAAAAATCCCTCATCTTCAACCTCATAGCTTGTTAATGCAATGAAACTCTACAGCCTGGCATTGGCCTGCTTGGGAGATGGGGATTATTGAGGAAAGGCCAGAGAGAACTACCTTAACTTCTTCATGCACATGTCAGGTATGCCTTGAATCCAACAAACCAGCACCGTCTCCTCAGCCAAAATCCGACTCTTTACCTCAGAGCAGAACAACTCTTTGTACAAGGTGCCCAAGAAGGGTTTTGGACTCAGCAGGTTTCAACCACAGGCAATGGGTGCATGTTATAGCAGTGTTCTCCCTCATGCCAACCTCCTCCCCTGCCCTGGCATTGCCCCATCTGGGCACAGCTTGCCAAGGGGGCACTGGCCCAGCCTGCCCTGGCACCGCAGCCTCAGTGCTGGATGCTCAGATTCTCAGCAGACACACACATCTTCCTCCTTTTCTGGAATCAAACCTGGCTGCTGGTATGGTCTGCATTTCAGCTTGGCTTTGCCATGGCCATGAATTCCCTGAGACCCAGCCTGGCTGATGAGAAAAAGCTGGAGCTGATGGCAATATCCGAGATGGATGATGCTTGAGAACCAGCTGGGGAGGACGTGATCAGCCTTGGCATTATTAATCACCTCTCACACGTGTCCCCAGGCGCCTCAGTGGTGTTTGCAGCAAGCTGGACATGCTCGAGCAACACATGAATTTTGTTTCATTTCCATCTTTTGGTAAATTCCCATTGCTTTTCACTGCCTGGGGGCATATGCTTGGCGCAGCGTGGTCCTGGCCCACGTGCTGCTCCTGCAGGAGAATTTAACAGCCTGCAAGGTGCCTGCTTCAAGAGATCTTCTTAGGACTTCTCCCAAAATCTCAGGAGGGTGATGGGAGTCTCAGAAATATGCTGAGTTTTTTATGGAGTTGGGAGACTGGAGTGGCAGTAACGGGGAGCTCTTCTTGGAGGCACTTTATCACAGCTGCATTGCTCAGGCAGCCCCCCGAGAGCTCCTAGTCATGACCAGCTCGTGTTTACAGTGGTGGCAATGGCTTTGTTTAACCAACTGCAGTTTCCAGCAGTCAGCAGACAAAACCCCAATTTCTCCTCCTGGGAAAAGCTCCTGTTAGCATTAACTGAAAGAAGAAATAATCTTTTGTAATACTTGAAAGCCCAGGGGGAAAATATGTATTTTCACCTTTGAAGGGGGCTTAATTTCTTTTTTAAATTGTAACTGTTGGTAATAACATCAATTACAGGCAAGCGTGTTTGGGTTTGTTTTTAAACCAGCTTGCCAATAGTTACACTTTAATTGTGTTGTTTAGTCAAGCTTCTGCCAGTGCTTTCCAAACACTCAGCGTGCAACTGACGGGGGTTTATTTCTATTTAACTAACCCAACAGCTCGGAGAACCAAAAAGAGCCAGCAAAGAGAGTTTGTCACCAACCACAGCACAAGGTCACAGAGGCTCCTGAGGCAGCACCAGCCTGCGCCTCCCCTCCTGTCCCCAAACCAGCTCTCAGTGACAGGAAGCACGTTCTGGTTCTAACCAAAGCAGCAGTGTAACCACACAGGCTCAGGTCTGAACCCATCCATTTCTTCAGCAGCAATGAAAACCAGTGCAAAAACATCACCATTTCCAGCTCAACTCTGCTAAGCCTTTATGGAAAGATATACAGTTATCTTTTTTCTACATTTCTTCCACTTGAAGATAAGTCTGATCTTATTCTAATAGAGTATTAAGACAATGTTATAACAAAATCAAGCGTTTTCTAGAAGTATTAATTTTCATTTTAGGACTGATAACCAGCACACAGCACACTCTGCAACATTCATGCTGGGTTTTGAACAAATAACAGAACAAAGGAAAGCTTCCAAGGTCTGAAAAGAAACGAAAAGTGACATGAAATATTTTAGAAAAGTAACTGGGGTGACCCAAGTAACTTTAGCCTCATTAGTTGTTGCCATGTTAATTCAGGGCACAGTCAAAAGAATCGTAGAATGTCAATCCATTGCTCCAGAAAACTGCTTATCAGACAAGCAATCTTTCTTTGGAGGAGATTATAAATTCAGTTAATAAAGGTAATTCTGCTGACATAATAGATTTCTGCAGAGCAGTTGACTTAATCTTGCATGACATTGTATTAAAACCAGTACTGAACAAAATCAATGTAGCTCATATTAAATGGATGGAAAATTTAGTAACATGCAGAGGAATGTCTGATGTGTCCAGAAAGATTTACTTTCAGCACAGTGTTATCCAATGTTTTTATCAATGATCTGGAGAAGTGTTGCATCCCTGGAAGTGTTTAAGGCCAGGCTGGATGGGGCTTGGAGCAACCTGCTCTGGGGAGAGGTGTCCCTGCCCATGGCAGGGGGGTTGGAACTTGATGATCTTGAAGGTCCCT
The DNA here is from genome assembly GCA_013400375.1 of Thinocorus orbignyianus. NCBI lineage: Eukaryota > Metazoa > Chordata > Aves > Ciconiiformes > Thinocoridae > Thinocorus > Thinocorus orbignyianus. Next base: position 50,033 of record VXBW01000606.1, on the reverse strand, counting down.
TCCAACTCTGACCATTCTATGATTCTATGATAAAGACATTACTGGTAAAGTTTGTGTTAAAAAATGAAATTGAGAAGAGCAGGAGCAATTCATGGGAGAGGTGGGATTGCTTTTTTTGGTTGGGTGGGATGCTTTGGAGTGTGCATTCCAGCACAGTCAGACATCACTGCATTTGCAGTCCTGGTGACAAGAACAAGATGAAAACTCACATACTGAGATGAAGGGGCTGGGAAGAGGTTATGAGGGTGCTGGGAATTAACAAACCGAGTGCAAGACCACAAAGCAACACCATAGCAAAGACAGTAAATAACAGGATGGGGTTTTGGCATCACAGGAGCGATGCAAAATTAGCAGGTCGATTGATTTAGGTTGCTTAAGTGAATTTTAAGGTGTGACTTAATCTTAGGTGAGAGTTAACTTTATAGACAAGAAGATTTCTGGGAATAGAAAGCTTTTTTAGTCTAGTAGAAAGTGGCACATCCAGAAGTTGCAGCTCGGCAAATTCAGACTAGAAATAAGATGTGATGTTTAAATGAAGGTAATTAAATAGTGGAACAATTAAGTTCTTTGGAGCTGAGTGCACCCTCCGTTAGCTGGTATCTGGAAGGCTGATGTTTAAAAATGCTGCAGGTCAAACACGAGTTCTGGGTCTGATGAAGCATTCGCTGAGTGAGAGGGTTTGTGTTACGTCAGCACTCTCATTAGACTATCTGCTCTGTTATCTGTAAAACCACTCTTCTTGTTTTACCTATTGATCAGTTTTATCTACTGATATTTGATATTTTCCCTGGGCTGGCAAATCTCAGCATTACGGCTGACATCTGGGTCGTGTTTTTAAGTGTAACATGTACTGCAGTATCGATCCCACGATGTGATTAACGGCCTGCATTGCCTGAGGGACAAAATGAATATTAACATTTGCTCAAGTTGTCTATTGAGATCAAATATTTGTGTCCTCTGCTGATTGCAGCCTGAAGGCTGCATTGGCCTCTCAGAAAACAACAGAGCCTTGATTCTGAGTGAAAGGTTTTGGGAGTGGCAGAGCACAGGGTTAGTTTGCGTTTGTGATCCCATCTCCTCACTTTTCCTTGGAAAAGCAGAGGGAGCGAAGGTAGTGACTTGGCTCCTGAGAACAGTGTGTCAGCCTTCCGGCTGCTGCTTTGGATTTTCACTCAAAAACTGCTAAATTATGTTGTCATAGAAACATAAAAGGGGCATCTGGGAACCCTCCCGGTCCAGGCTACGCACAGGACAGCACATTTCACTCACATCTATCTAGGTCTCCACAAACTTTGTACCAGGCAGCACAATTAACCAAGTCTGGGTTTTCTTACCAAATTCTTGCATAGTGGTGGTCCTCCTTACTCACATTAACCGCCAGGATGCAGGTGTCCAGGATCTGTTCTTTCTCTCAGTGAATTAACACGCCCACCAGCTTCACTGCAAGCGAAAAGAAATTCCTCAGGGTCAGCTTCTCTACTTACATAAACCCAGGCAGCTCTGTTTACTGGCACAGGGCTACACCGCTCTATATCTGCTGAGAATTTCCCCTTCAAACACATGCTATATTTATTTTCCATTGGAGATGGAGATGGGTATGCAGCTAGTATTTGTTTTCCTTTGCACTTAGCTCCATATAGATTGATTTTATCAATACTAAGGCAGTATTTTTAGAATCATAGAATCATAGAATGGTCAGAGTTGGAAGGGACCTTAGAGATCATCAAGTTCCAACCCCCCTGCCATGGGCAGGGACACCTCTCCCCAGAGCAGGTTGCTCAAAGCCCCATCCAGCCTGGCCTTAAACACTTCCAGGGATGGGGCATCAACAACTTCCCTGGGCAACCTGTTCCAGTGCCTCACCACCCTCGCAGCAAAGAACTTCTTCCTAAGATCTCATCTAAATCTCCCCTCTTCCAATTTAAAACCATTCCCCCTCGTCCTGTCACTAGACTTCCTGACCAAGAGTCCCTCCCCAGCTCTCCTGGAGCTCCCTTCAGATCCTGGAAGGCTGCTCTCAGGTCTCCCTGGAGCCTTCTCTTCTCCAGGCTGAACAGCCCCAGTTCTCTCAGCCTGTCCTCATAGGAAAGGGGCTCCATCCCTCCTTTGCTGATTTACATTGTTATCTGAAGAGACAGGAGGGGAAAAAAGAAAAAAGCCCCAGACAAACAAATTCCAGTCACAGTCATAAATGATCTTGGGTTAAATGACTGTGCTGTCTAGCATCCCAGGGGAGAACAGCGGTGAAACTCTGGCAAATCTCAGGGCAACCTGACTCAACAGAGCAGAACAAGGCAACAGACTGTTGTGTTAGCTTATCCTGCTGCTTCTCCATTGACAATACTGTGGAGTGGCACTTGGAGGTAAAGCAAATATAATCAAGGGGAAATTGGGTGAATTTACGAGCTGAGGGTCAACCCCCCAGGGACTGTTCTTAGTAAGTGGGATATACAAAACTCTTCTGCTCTCCTAACCTCGTGTGGTTGCCCATCCTGGTGTCCCAATTGGGATGGAGCAGGTCAGCTCTGGTGGAAGACAGATGTTGTGCATCAGAGATGAGCTGTCACGGCACATCTGTACACACAACACCTGTGCAAGAGGTTGTATACTGGTAATTAGATAAGCTTCTCACCGTGTCATTTGCAAATCATGCAGGGCTGATAATGGTGGCCTGCAAATTGCTGAGCGGAGATAAAGAACTGAAAGGTGGCAGCAGGGATTTGGAAAAGCCACTGAAGGTCCAGGGAAAGCACCACAGAGAGGAAAACATACAAAAGGGAAGTGGAAGCTCAGGCTGGCAGCATCTGTTGTGTGGGCAGGACTCAATGGCAAAGAAATAGGAGGCAGCCAAGGAAGGACAGGAGGAACCAGTTCTCAGATTTTGATTGGAGTATTTGCATTTTGAACATAAAACTCTTCTTGAAGGAAGAGGGTGAAATCTTGCCATTCTCCGTAGTGGATGCTTTATTGAAGGTTTGAAGCAGAACAAAGTATTATTTGAAGACAAAGTTGTGGAACGCAGTAAATCACGCTTAGAGCGTGCAGAGCTTTGAGTCTGCTGCCAAGAACAACGTCCCCTCCACCTCAGAAGGAATTTTCTTTCTTATATTTAACCTCACAAATATACCCAGGTGTGCACTAAACTGCGTGTTTAAATCCAGTCACACTACGCCCAGGATACATGGTAAGTTGGGAGATTTTGAGCTGTGTTACTAGATATGACAACAAGGCAAATTTAACTTAAACACGTGCAATTTTGGCCACACTGGTCCCACGGTGGTTCCATGTAAGTTAGACTTAACCATTGCCCTTAACTGGGAGCAGGACCAGATATATAGTGTCTGATCCAGGAGAAGATTTTGTAGCACCAGGTCTTAGTAATGTATGGTGATGAAGGCAGCATTGCAAAAATAATGTTGTTGCTGTCTCATACCACTCCATATATCACTGTGCTTGAAATGTCAATAAACGGGAGAATCTGAAAACAGTAAATCATCCCTTCCAACCTGATCCCTGGTTACAGAAGCACTGTTTGTGGCTTACAGCACACTTTGTCTCACTTATAGGGGAAACAAGCTGGTTTGGGGGTCTTTACCAGATAGACTCTTCCCCAGCTCCAAACCAAAAGCACAAACTGGGCAGTGTTCCTGAGCCACAGGGTCTACCGTCTGCAGGGAATAGACTTTGCTTCTCCTCTCTCTGAATTTGTTGGGCACAGGTTTGGTGCATCCCTGTGCTTACTGCTCTGGTTTGGCGCACTGAGAACACATCCCTGTTTGCTGCACGCCTGGTCCAGCCCCCACCAAATCCACAAGAATCTTCACATCAGCTTCTGCAGGTTTCAGGTCAGGTTTTCAGACACCTCATAACTTTGTAGTCCTGTCTCCCCACCCACTTACCCTTCCTTTTTCATTTTGCTGTGCACGGAGACAAAGTGCAAGGAAATGATGTGCCAATTTACCTGTAGATTCTTGATTTAAATTGCCTAGCCCTAGCCTGCTGCTATAAATCCTCTCATGCAGCTGGAGAGCCCCGTTTACTATAGCAGGTTTCCATGGCAATCCTGCACTCTCCCACATTCAGCTGCACAGTGCAGGCAGCCCCCAGCCCCCCCTGCCCTTCTTCACTTCAGATTCCATTCACATAGTCTGCTATTGATAGGAAAAAAATCCAACCAAATGGGCCATGGTGGGCCGTGGATGGCTATTTTCTATCTTAACACACTTTCCCCCAATAACTGGATGATACATATCTGTATTTTAACACATAAAGGGAACACTTGCCCTTTCCAAGACGTCATTTGGCATGCAGAATAACAGCCAGATATTCTGAAGGTCTGGCTCTTTCCTGACACACGTTACTCTTGGTATTTTAGGACATCAATAGGAAGATACAAACTTAATATTTCCTTGAGTTTCTGGCTGGAATCACTGCAAAGGATTGCAGCAAATCCCTCCCTAGGCTCAGGGCAGCCTGTTGGTAGCCTCCCACCTCTATTTGAGCAGTTCCCTGTACAGCACTTGGCACAACTCAGTAACTCAGTGTATGGCACAGACCATGGAAAAATATCTGCTTATTCCTAACAACATGGGCAACAGGCAGAGCTGTGGTACCAGCAAAAATTCTGCAGCTATATCTCTCTATTTCTGAGTATTTTACATGAATATTGCTATTTTACAACATTACCTGTGGAGGAAGAAATTTGTTTCTAATCTCTGAAATCGTTAATGGGGCAGCCCATTTATCTCAGTCTTATTATGCTGCTGATCTGAGAGGTGATAAGTACCCTTAAGGATTCCTTCGATACGTAGTGGTCAACCCTAAGCTCTTTGCAGGTTCAAATCAGACCCCAATTTATTAAATGTCTTTATCTTTGTCCCTTTTAACTTCAGCTTGCATTTTATCACAGAATTCAGTGGGCGCAGTATTGGCCCTTGGCTGTCAGACTTCGGATCAGTACACTTTTTTTTTATCAGCTGTCTCTTCCCACCATATGCTTACTACAAAATACATGTCACATCCAGTTTGCAATCCAAGTCTAGATTTGTGCTTTGATTGTTTGCTAACTGAGAGTTGCTGTGAAAAGCGGTTTACAATGTAAAATTCTGAGTCAGGAGCTATAAAAAACCCGACAAACAAGTACCATTTCCTTTGCTTTTTGCTGGACATATTTCCCAAAAGTGAGGGGACTTTCAACACTCTCAGGAAGCCGAGAGCACGGAGCAAACCAGCAAGAGAAAAATAGGAGTGTGATGACCACTTATATTGCTTCTAAGGTCCTTGGAGTAGATCTGTTGGGCACAAAAGTATAACTGCATGAGTTGCAGCTGTTTGAAAGCACAGAGGCTTGGGAGGAATTTCTGGTGCTTGCTCACACACGTATGCACTTCCTGAATTTTGCTAGGCCTTGTGGGTTATTGGTTTAAATATTTCCTAAACAGTGACAGAGCACAACAGCGGAAACCGAAGCCTCTGGGAGGTGAGCCTGCAGCCTGAACGGTGTCAAACAAACCTCCAGGCTCCAAACAGCCTTGTGCTGGGCTGAGCAATGACCATGCCCACTCGCCTTTGCCTTGCAAAACCACCAGAAGGCTGAAAGCTGAAGCTCAGGGTGCCACAGCCTGGCAGAGCCAGGCACCTCTTGTCCCACTTCATCATTGTGCATGGAAGTGTAATGGTAGTGGAAACTGCTGGTTGGGAAAATGCAGAGAGACTCCTATCTGGACAAGATGCTCTCAGTGGGATCATCCCACGCGATGGGCTCGCAGTGTCTCTCTTGGCAGATTCTTAGCCACGAGAAATTTTGCAATATCCTTTCCAGAAAAAAAACCTACTAAAATGGCTTTTGTACAACCTCCACCGGGTATGCCTGTAGTCTAATTTGCTAAAACTCGTAGGTGGTAGCATGAATATCTGTAGGGGAAATTCAGTGTTTGAGGGCTGATGCAGCATAAATGCCATGTGAGTGAAAACACAGGGCTTGATTCTGTCTTGGTTCCATGTGACAGGAGCTGTGGAGTCAGCAGGTGAGAACCCTACATGACTGGCTCGTTTTGCTCACACTGATCTCCAATACAAACCAAATGGATTTTCTCCTTTCTCCCTCGCCTCACACTTGGCTCCCTGACTTGGGAGTCTCACACACTGCAGAAGTGGGATTTGGCCCAACGATAGGTTTCATTGATTCTCTCAGCAGATTTGTGGTCTAACACTCCAAGATGTGCAGCATAACATGCTGGCAATCTGTCACTCGCCTGGCTCTCCTCAGCTCCAACAGCTTGCTGAGGAAGAAATGGTGCCAAAATAGATGCCAGTCTAACCTGAGGGACTTGAGAAGCGTCGCCTGCGGCGTGCAGCCGAAAGCTCTGCCTGTGACAGCACAGGCATTCCTGCTCCACTTGGCTCCCCCATCAAGCCAGCAGGCTGGGACCAGCCCTGGGCTTTCCTCAGTACTGTCACAGTTTCCCATTTTAACAAGTCTTCCCTGAAAGTCACCCTCCCACTGCTGAGGTCTCACATCACTGTTCTCTCTCCTCTTCGATGGACCAGTTCACTTGGCTCAGTGGCTGCCCGTGAACCCCAAGACTGCAATTAGGGCTCTTATCATGTGCGTACCCTGAATAGCTGTGGCTCCCCTCTTGGACAAGCTCTACATTCCTCACTCTGAAACCTCTAATCAGGTCAAAACGTTGGCTTGGAACAGCTTGAAATGGGAACTTGGCGACTCCAGTCTGCAGCTTAGGAATTCCTTGTTTGGTTGGACTTGAAAAGCTGCAGTGCTGGGGATATCTGAGCACAGACTGCAGTGACATTTGTTAGATTAGCAGCCTGAGTCTGTTTCTTCAAGAGAACTTCTCTAGAGACCACAGGGATCCATGTACATGAAAGGATGTGGTGTTGGTATCTTGCCTCACCATCTAACTACTTTCCAGTAATAACGAACACTGACAATACTGACATTGCTGCTCAAAGCAAATCTGTAGAATTATAAAGCATGAATAAATAATTGAGGTTATAAACCAGAAAAAGAAAAAAAAAGTCAGATTCAGTATAAACCAAAATGCTTGTGAAAAGCACATCAATCTCCTCTCCTCTGCAGTGAGGTGGGACCTAGAGGAGGATGCAAAGCCTCTTCTCTGGGTGCTTATTGAAATTCAACCCATGACAGCACAAAGTGATGGCCACTGTTACTGCTGTAGGGTAACAAGAAATGTGTTTCACCCCTATTTGTTTGTCTTTCTTGCATTCACACGCCTTCCATGAACATCTGAGCCAATGGCAAGTATAGCCTTGGGACCTGCAGAATTTCAGCATATATGAGAGGGTATTTGTGGGAAGCAAATGTACAATTCAGAAATGGAAAAATTTCACAGGAAACCAATGTCTAAGGACCATCCAACCAGGGAAGAGAAGCACCACTGAATGATCAGCCTAAGTCTTGGCCATTTTACACTGATTGTAGTAGTTTTGGTTGTAACCACAGGTTCAAGAATTAGCTGTGAGTAACTCTGGGGCAAAGAGCTGCAGAAGCCAAGTCTCCCAAAGTAGTGCATGGGCAGCATGCAAACAGAAGGCAGATTCACCAACTGAGACATACCTTAAGGGATGCTTAGCCATTTGTGGCCATAATTTCAGGAAGTTTTAAGAAATGAACTCACAGGCCTTAGTCCAGGATGCCACTGCCCGTTGAAGCTCATCAGAGAGATGTTCTGTGAAAAGGCTGAGTATGAAAATAAAGAGGAGCGTGAATCATCGCTATAGAAAGAGTTTTTTGCTGCTGCCCATTCCAGATTGTCTTTGACCAAGGTGACAAATACCATTCTCCTGGGCTGTCCTGACAGAAACTGGGGTCCGGAGCCTCCCAGCACGGCGAGTGCTTCATCTCCTGTCTGTGAGCAGAGTTTGCCCTCTGCTGTTTGCTGAATAGACTGTCGCCTCTGATTTATCCAAAATGGGAGGGTAAGAACAGTAAGACCCGAAGAACCAGAATGGTCACTCCCAGATTTCAAATACTTACACTTAAAACAGTGACACTTTTTCAAAATGACACCCACAAAGGTGGAAAAGCCTTATCTCAGACTTTAGCATACACTTACTTTATATTCTCAAGCTTTTCTTTAGCATCACAAAGACCAGAACCCCCTCCTTTTCAATTTCTCCCTAAATAAAAGCTGATACTCAGAATTTAGTGCACTGCTCTCTTGAGACCAGGGATTCAGATGTGACAGAGAGTAATGCTGAGAGCAGGATCAAAGGATGGATGACCCCATAGAGGAAGGTATGAGGAGGGTGCCCTGGGGTGACAAGAGGTGCCCTGCAGTGGGGTCTCAAGTCTGCTTTCTCCTCCTGCTCTGTTACTGTGTTCTCTCTCCATCCCAGAACTGCAGACCTGTTTCCACCTGGCCCCCAGGTTGGTCGCTGCCCTGCCCCTCTCCTCTGCAGCCATCCAGCCCTGGGAGCAGTCATTGCCAGGATGCCAGACGCCCTGGAAAGGACACAAGGGCTTGTCAAGAAAACTGCTGGCTTCTTGCCACGTGTTTGCCAACTGAGATCAGCCTTCAGGCTCCTCTTGTTGCTGTTTGTTTTCTCCTCTGCTCCTAACAGCCTCTCCCTGTGCTGTCGCTACTGTCGCCCTGCAGAGAGGGGCTCAAACAAAGGTGTGGTGATGGTTGGTGGCCAACTTGGCTGGTGAGACTTCTTGGGACATCCTCCTGTTCCTCCCAGCCCTCATGGGCAGGGCAGGGACTGACCTGGTGCTTGTTTCAGAAGAACTTCTGCATTCCCAGCTGGTACTGGGGAACTGATGCCTGCAGATGGCTCAGCCCAGGGAAGGAGCATCAACTCGGACGTTCAGTGCTGAGATCTTTCTCACACCTCCCTTTGGAGGTGGCTTCTGGGATTAGCCACTGTAGAAAGACTGCAGCCCTCCCACGGATCATCTCCAAAGTGCTTTTCTAGGTGCTTTTGTGCAGCTCCTAAGCAGGCACTTTGTTCTGTGCATGGATGAGCCTTCAAAAGGTAAGTGTTAACCAGGCAGCAATAGGGGGACGTGGGGAGGAGCTGACTTTCTTGAGTCTCTGATCATGCAGTTGTTGCCTCAAGTGAGTGTGTCGGACTCCTGAGCACCCAGGGCAGCTCTTCAGGGTGTACTGACCCAGAGCAGGACATCTACCAACTGTGTCATATCCCTATGTCCCCCCGAGACTCCCTCACTAGGCTGAGAAAATAAAAGTTAACAGGTAACATTTGCAAACACCACAGAAATTTAAATGATGAGAGTTTTTATGGGCAACTGTAGATGAGAAAAAAATGACTATTCCTTATGCATGACTGTTTCAGAAATGCATATTGAGTAAGCAGAGCTCTAGCACAGCTGAAAGATGGATAAGAGTTTCACACCTGGAGAATCAGATCCTCTATCTGGTACGTGGGCAATGAGCTTCCATTTTCCTCTGTAGGGTCATAGCAGAAACTTGGATAACTTTATTTTAAGCCAAGGATTTATCTCCTACTGATAGACTTTAGTGCTTAGTTAAATCTGGATTGCATGACTTCAGACACAATGGAGCAAATGTTTTGAAGTTTGGGGAGTGTTGGGCAGTTTTGTAACTGTGCTTGTAGCTCTTACAGCAGCAACAAAACTCCCCGTTTCAGGCTGCTTTCTAACAGAAATCTTCCCCATGAATCTTCCTTAGCCTGAAGTCATGAAGACTCAATTACTGTTGAAAGTATGCAGTAAATTCACACCAGGAGCTTCTCTCTATCTGATGTCTTGCTTTGTTTCTTCTGTAAAAAGACATGAGCCACTCTTACTTTCCAAAATAATCCTGAATGGGGTTTTATTTGTAAGTAAATACTATCACCAAATAGGACTGAATTGAGAAATTTAGCTCCATCTTAAACACATACAAAACTACCAGCTAATACGAGTGAGGATTTTGCTGAATAAGCACTAACTCAAATAGCTCAACAGAACTAAGCACAGACTGAAAACAAGCCGTATATAAAAGCGGTCTAGATACAATTTTGGGGGAGCAATTCTGTGTTTCAGCCACCAGCTCTATAATCTATTCTGGCTTGGGCACGAGGGCAAATTGTCTATAGTGAAGACACGTGTGAAGAGATGCTAAAACATATCTTTCATCTCTCACTTCCACAGATGTGGCCCTGGCTTGGAAGAGTCTTCAGAAAGCCCAAGCAGTGGTATGTGCAGTTCGTGGAACACTTGCTGTCACATAACTTTATCATTCTCTGTCATCTACCTGGGCATCACCTCCACAGAGGGTTTTTAAAGGATATATGTAAAGATAAAGATGATTGGTTTTTTGCACTGAACATATAACCTCTTCAATCATTTGCTAAATGGCAAAAAGGGGATAAGGAGAGAAGTAAGGAATCTTACCGAATTTCACAGCACTTCAAAATTAATGACAAGAACAGACCAAGGTTTGCTTTGCTTGCGGTTGCAGCCCTGAGCTGAAGAATAGGTGACACTCACTGAGCTGGGACATCCTCTGAATTGTCCCTGTCTCATTGTCCTCCTCATAGGAAACATAATACTGTTTATATCAGGCACAGCAGCTGTAATCATAACAGTGAAATGACTTGGAGGAAGGCATAATTTTATCTAAATGTATGCAGTGTTGCTCGTGCAGTCAAGGCCTGACACTGTTATCACACTGTTGAAGTTGCTCTCAGCTGGGGTGACTTCCAGCTTTTGTTGTTTTTAAAAACATCAGAGCAGCTCTGGTAAAAATCCGAGGCACACATACATACAAAGTGTAAATAATGGGGAGAGGTGATTTCACCTCTTATCTCCCCAGTCAATTGCATTCTTTCCAACTGTAGGAAATACCACACAGAACATGCTCAGACATGCCAGTGTTTACAGAGTAACTAGGAGCTGCAAAATTAACCAGAGAAGCAGTGTATGCCAGCAAAAGGCTACCATGGGGAAAAAAAAAACAACCACATATGTCTCCCTTCAAAAGAAAAATCTGCCTTTTCACAGCTACAAAGGATTGAAAACAAATTTTATCATCAAACGTGGAGCGGTGCCAAATCACAGGCAGCCAGAAGAAAGCTTTGGCATGAAAAAAGCTTTGGTGAGTTCTGAGTTACTGGGAAACTGCTGAGATGGGGGACTGGTTTGGTGCTGGAGGGAAGGAAAGGTGATAAAAGAGGGTGAAAGGGCCTCTTCTATTGAGAAAAATGTATATCTTCAGCTATCTACTAATGCTCCCAGAAGAATCTCACAATGCACAGGGAGTCACACCTTGCTGGAGGGAGTTCAGGCAAAAGTTGCAGCATTAGTACATACCAGCAAAGTAAAAGTCACTTGTGCTTAACCTCTGAGATTTTTTTCCTAGAGATAACTGAAGTGATGTAAATACAGAAGTTTGTTAGTTTACTTTTGCAGGAAATGCGTAATAAGTTTTAAATAATCTCTAAAAGACAAAGCAGGATCATGAAAAAGCAGGAAATTGAACCAAATTACACGAGACTCTTAAAAACTAATGACAAGAAGAGACTTCACTTGCCTTTTTTTTTTTGCATTTGCTGGGTATGTGGTTTTGAGATTGGCTGGGAACAGCTTAGGCTTCCAGCCTTTAATATTTATGGATGCTATTTCCTCTCTAAGCTGTAGGGCTTTGTACCACACTCATGGCAATGGCTCTCTGCCTGGACCCTGCTCTTGGTAACAAGGATAGTGAGAGAGGTGTGTTGAGATGATCTGTTAGAAGCTTTGCTGGAGCTTGTGGGTTTGTATGTGAAGCTTTTTTCTTGCTCCTAAGCCATTTGAACAAGGGAAGGAAAGATGAGATGGATGTTTGTCACTGGGTTTAAATGACACGGGGCATGATGTGACCTGGTGGAGCATTGACTAAGGTACTTGAGTAGCTGGGACACAGGGTGCTGAAGGCAGCCTGGGTTTCTGTCCAAGCTGGTAACCAAATCCTCAGTGTAAACTGCAGACCTGGGTGCATGGAAACAGCATACACAAAGATTTTTACACCAAAGGACAAACTCTCCCTTTTCCATCCCAGAACTGCAGTGCTGGCAGGCTCCTTACCAAGTATGAGAGAAATTGTACCCGAGTGTCCAAAGAGCCAGATTTGGCTGGGGAAGAGTCCTCAGTAAAAGGAACTGGTTTAATTTCATGGTTAAGGATCATTTGTGTCATTTTGACATTGACATAGTTTTGCTACACTGTAGGTGGTGAGAGGAACAGAGATGAAACAGCTTTGAATGAGAAAAAGAGCAATGAGATTCCTCCAACCTGCAGGTAAACCTTAATGTACAGCACTTGGTGGATGAGGAGGCAAAGGCACATGTAAAAGGATTTAAAATTCTGGGATGCAGAACTTTAGAAAAAGTCTAGCACCTTACTATTTATTAGAATCACAGGATCATGGCATTGCCAGAGTTGGAAGGGACCTCTTAGAGATCATCTCATCCAACTCCCCTGCTAAAGCACATCACTCAGGACTGCATCCAGGCAGGTCTTGAAAACCTCCAGAGAAGGGGGCTCCACAGCCTCTCTGGGCAGCCTGTTCCAAACATAGAAAAAGTTACCAGACAATTTCATGCCTAGAAATGCTGGCCAATAAACCAGTGCAACAAGCCAATGCCCTGACATCAGTTCTCTGTGTTAGTCTGGCTGCCCTTGCCTGTAATAACTCTTACCAGACCATGGTTCACTTCACACCTTCCCAATATCACCTCCATTTGTCAAACTGTTGGTAACTGGAAAAACGTTGATCCTGTGGAAATGAGGAGATCACCATCACAGCTTGTTCTAGAAACTCAGCTGTCATTCATATTAGCTGTCTATTGAATAATTTAATGATACATCCTATGTATTCAGTCTTGGTCTTCTTTTTCTTAAGAAAGGCAAACCAAGCTGCTCTCTCCCCTGCTTGGACACCGACTCGTTTCCTTGGGAGCCCTGCCGTGGGCTCTGGCCCACCCAGAATGACTCCTCTGTCCCCCTGGGGAGGCTCACACTCAGCACCATGTGGCCCTACCAGGAAGGAGTCTGTGGATGGCAAAGGCACAGCTGGGACACCATCTTCTGCAAAGAGCTTGTACAGACCAAGATGGGACAGCTTCAGGGAGCAGGCAGATCCAAGAGGTCACACAGTGGAAAAGGAAAAATCTCCCTGCTCTCTGCATCACCCATCTGACTGTTCTGCTAGGAGAAGTCTGTTCTCAGCTGTCCCATATGGCAGCTGGAGCAATGCTCCCGTGTCCACGGCTATCCTGGTTCCTACATACCACTTTCCATCAGCCAGCAGGTCCAGGGATCAGAAGCTGGAAGGGTTGTGGAAAAAATCACCCCACAAGAAGTTAGAGCAACTCAAGAAGAGAATCCAGGAGCAGAAGGAAAAGCAGGAAACAGCATCTCAGGAGCAGAAGTATCTGACTTCTGTCTATGCTAAAGGGCCACCACTAAAAAGACCCCTGAAGAGAAAGGTGTGCAGAGTGGTGTCTGCTCCTCCTGCTCCAGTTTACAGAGGTCAGTCGTAGTCTGGTGTCTATGGAAAGAGGCTGAAACTGTGTATAACCCAGCCGTGCTGAATAACTGACCCCACAGCTCCCACCTCACACTTTGGTTTATGGTGGGCAGCAACTGTGTTCGTATGATAAATTCATTTACTTCTGCAGCCCTTGGGGGAGCTGTAAACCTCCCTGTGCTGAACATATCAACCTGCTTATGGAGGTCACTTCTCCACTAGATTTACTCCCCAGCAAGAGCAAATTCATCACTTTCTTTCCACAAAATAGTCAAGAATTTGCTGCAAATATATTCTTTTCTCCCCTTTCCTCCCATATTCTTCCTTTTGCCGGATATAAAGCGTGAAATGGGAAATAGCAGCACAGTGATCACAGGTATTTAAAGCAGGAACTGTGTAGTTCAGAGGCATTACAGGGGATTTAACAGTTCATTCAGTGGAACTAGTGTGGATCTGAAAGCAAATATTATTAGACTGCCTTATCCTGCTTTGCTGCTAAATTTGGGGCTGAAGTACCATTCATCTACAGCTGTCGCTTTAGTTTAGCATGATTTAAGATCTCAGGTTGCTGTGAGTAACACATGGACTCCAGAGCAGGGGCTGCCTATGGCTTGCCTGGTTACCCTGCCTGCTTGGCAAGCTTTTCAGCCAACGGGGGATTACTGAGGGTATATTAGACTAGAGAAGACGAGCTGAAAAGCTGTACATAATAAATCTTATTGCTGTAATAGCATTACTGTTAATTCATTGGGCACTATGATCCCTGTCACACACCACCAGCTTCCATGGGCATTTCCCTTCGATTCACTCCAAAGCACTTTTTGCAATGATGTGTGGAAGCACCTCTTGGAACGTGGGTCCGTGGGAGCACACATCCCTGCTGCCATCTCCCCTTTTCAGCTGAATCAGGCAGTGCTTTCTGTCATCGCCGTGCAGCGTTCCCCCTCCTAATACCCGGCAGCCAAAGCCTCAATCCCCGCTGAGCCTCTTCTGAACATTCTCAGGGGAAGGCTAGTTTAGGTTGTTTTTCAAGGCAGATCATTTTATGTAACTGAGTTAGGGAAATACCAGGCAAACAGTTCAATTTGCAGAACGGAGGCAGCCTCTGAGGCTGAAGATTAACAACTCCAGACACATGGGCTCGGAAGCAGCTTGTTCAGTTTGTCTGACTGTACTTTGCCATCGACACAAGTGTGTCACAGCTGCTTTGCCAGACATTGCCTCTGTCAGATATCTGCAGCCTGGCCTGGGAAGCTTGCTTCTGCTTTGCTTTTTTCCCCTGGATTTGGTTTGCATGGCTGCAGTTTGATTTTAGCTGCATACTAATTCTTTTATGGTTTGGATTGGTTTGGTTTTTTTTCCTTCTCATTAAAGACCAAAGAGAGAGAAGCTCAGCATGGAGAACTCAAACACAGTGTCAGAGGCAGCCTTCCCCCAAGTCCTCTGCTGTGGAGAAAGCAGTGAAAGAGAAATGTAAGGATGGAAATCAGAAGTTACACAAAGTGATGGACAAAACTACTGGAGGTTAGTGACGTCTAAGCGCTCAGCTGCCAAATTCTTTGGCTGGTTGTTAAAATAATACCAAATCCTAGGATCTGGAGTCAAGGACCAAGACCTAGTTAAACCAAACAGGTAACAGAGAAAACCACTGAGGGAACTCACAAAAATGAGCATTTGTTCAAGGAGGCAGATGACTACAAGGACACAGGGCTTGGTTTCTAGGTTAGCTGCTGGTGAATCATGCCGAGGCCCCGGGACGGGGAATCAGACTGGCCACCTGATACCATTTTCTGTCACTGAAAAATAAACCACACATCTGAGGTGGGAAAGGCTGGCTGGCACCTATTCAGTTCTGTGTTTCCTATTGGATTTGAGTGCCACCAAAAGGCAGGGATTTCCTGGCCTGCAAAACAGGAACAGAATCAAAGTAGTGAAAAGTCAGGTGAATTATCCACAGGTTTATTACAAAGTCAACAGCAGGACCAAGACTCTCAATCACTAGTTCTTGGTTTTCTTTGACTGGTTTGTTTAGGTTCAGATATTAATTACTGGAGCGATTTTACTCATTTAATGCTATTACTTTGCATTGGAAATAGTTGCATTCAAACTTTGTGGGGAACAAGGCAAACAGTGTAAGTGCTACAGACACTGCTCTCTCCAAGTGGTTGTGTTTCACACTAGCCAAGGGAGTAGATATGTAACTTGTGTGAAACTGGAAGAAAAAAATCCAAGCTATTTAATACTGTGCAGATGAAATTATGAGCATAGTGGCATCATGTGCTCTGCTACTGAAGTACTATTTAAAATGCATGAAATATAGAATAATTTCCTTCTCCCTCCTTTTTTTTTTTCTTTTTTCTTTTTTTTTTTTTTGTTTTAATGGATTGTTTGAAAAATGGCTTGATCTTCCTCTGAGAGTGGGTCATAATAAGACCATGCCACATGAAGCATTCATCATTGTAACTGCCAGTGTCATGGTGTCTTTATTGGCTATTAGTTTCTGTCAGTGAAAGAGCTAAGGCAGGGCTACAAAGAGATGAATGAGGGGCAGAGGTCAGAGCCAGAGTACTCAGGAATTTGATGAATTATAAATTTGCTGTAGTTAACAAAAAATTAAGTCACAGCAGCTATAAAATATTCATCTGGTCATAGGCAGAAGAAAACAGGAGGATATTTAAATAAAAAGAAAATTCCTTCCAGCAAGTGTTTTCATCAGAAATGCAGACTGCTTGTGAACTTTAGTATCATAGTTTCTGTAGTTGATAAACACTGTGTAGATAAACAAAAAAAGATGTAATTGAAATCAGACAAGATGGTGAGGTGAGCAGCGTTAGATCTACATATAATTTGTCAGTTGCATTCAGAGAAACTAAGACAGCATAAAGAGAAATGCACCCTGCATTTTTCATACTGCTAAACTACAAAACAAGTGATATAGCAAGATCTTTCTTTAAAAACACTGATGGATCTCAGCTGTCCCAAGTCCAACAAATTTTGACAATTCTACCCATGGTTCCCGCTGTCAGACACCGAAAAGTGAATAATTCCTCTGGATGCTTCCCAAGTAAGTCCACATGATTATAGGAAGTGACTTCAGCCTCACAGAGAGGGAAGCTCTTCCTTGTCTGAAAAACATCATTTCTTTTGTGACACGACCTAAACTGCACGATTAAGATGAGCCTCTAGAACATCTCAGAGTCTGCTGCAAATTCTGCTGATGCAGGTGACTGTGACTCCACCAGTGGCCATGATACAGAGCCCAGGGCTGTTGGTTGTTCACAGAGAGAAGGTGAATCTCGGGATAATCCAAATTAACCCATCAGTCTCTGTAAATGCTTCGTGTCCAACAGCTGGTTCTCGGAGGTGCTGCACAGTCAGCTCAGCCCACAGGCAACTTTACTGAACAGAAGCTGGAAAAGCCTGACTCAATCAGTTGACTGAGGGCTCAACCACATCTTTGACCTGAGGCTGATACTGACTTGAGAGTAAGATCTTGAGGAAAAAAGAGTAAAAAAACTTGAATGTTTTCACTAGGGAAGAATTTGGTGAGGAGGATTTCCATGCAGAAAACAATAAGTACCTGTTCAGTCACCTTCTGCTGGAGAAGTGTTTGCAATAAATACATAATTATGCCAGTGCAAGTATTGGCATGCTGTGAATGCAATCTGAAATTATGAAGTAAATCAGTGATAAATGTTGTCTATTATGTGACACCACCCATTAAGCAAGACTAATTTGTTTGTGCTGCATACTGTATTGTTTATTTTTGCATTATACATTGTCCCTTGTCCTGTATCATTCATTGATTCTTCAACACCACATCCTGCTGACTCTCACTGGTTTAAAAATTAATTACTCTAGTGAGTTTGAAGTAACCACCATTAAAAGTCTTTATAGTAGTTACAATTTTCTTTCAAAGAACATGTGAGGGTTTAATATTTAAATAAAAATCCTCTCTTTCAGGTGGGAAGCTGCCTGGTGCTTCTGCATGGAGAGACGGTCAGAAGTTAGCTAGAAAGCTGCTGGGTCCACCTCCTACTTTTCCAAATCTGAGGAGCAAAGTTAAAGAGCAAACCACAGCAAAGAATTTTGGTATAGTTGCTTCTCTGCTACACTAGTTGTTTTGGCACACACACAAAAGTGGTTTATTAAAACTAGTTGAAACAAAAGGCTCTGAACACCAATCTTTAATGACTCTTGCAATATCTCGCTTGTAAGTTAACAACCACCTGGAATTACTAAAACTGTTGTCCATAGTCAGCTGGAAAAATGAATCCACTGTGGTTTTGAGAAGACAATGCAAAGGCACTGTGTGCTTAAAGTAAGACTTGCCTGGTTCTTGACACAATCTGTGTCTCCCTAGCAGAGAAACAGTATCAGTTCCATGTCCATAGTAGCATATTTTGCTCTTTAGTGGGGCTGGTTTGCCAGACACAGCTGAAGAGCTTCCCGGGGTCTACAAATCGCTGAGGATGGCCACTGCGTTCTCCTTGTGCTACAGTGGCAAGTGTAAGAGGTTTATGAGACAAAGAGTTTCACTGCCCATAGATATTAAAGTCTGAAGGGCCACAAACTACACATCATTGGTACAACTGGCACTGCAACTTCAAATTCTGAACTTAGGNCCTGATGATCTCTAAGGTCCCTTCCAACTCTAACCATTCTATGATTCTATGATTCAAGCATTGCAGATTTTACAACAGATGTACAAGCCCGGGCTACACAAGCAAATAGTCCTCAGGCAGGTAGTAGGAAGCAGGTTTGGAGATGCACATGATAGATACAGGAATTGATACAGCTGTGAAGTAATAACACCACTGTTCTTTCAAAATGCTTTCCACAGAACCTGGTAGAGGACCTGTAGCAATGAAAAACAGCTTCCAAGGAAAGGGAAATGATCCTGTGGGGAAAAGCCCTGAATTCAAAAGCTGGGTGGTGCCCCCCAGCAAGCCTATTGCAAGGGGCAGCAATGCACCCACCAGGGATACCAAACAAATACTCAGGAACCTGCATTTGCAAAGCCAATGTCATGATGATCACAGACATACCAGGATCCCGAAAGACACTGCAGAAGGAAAGGTGGAAGTTTTGCAGCAATACCTGGGGATCCATCCTCCTATACCTGGACCTCGAGGCATAGCTCCCTCTGCCTTCAGTGGGGAGAAGACACGGTCTTCATTAATGAAAGACAGAGACAAGCCCAGCAGCTCAGGAAACTGCAGCAGAGGAAAAAGCACATCTCCTCAGAGACAGAAAGGCTCAAGCAGCCCTGCACAGAAAGGGTCTGAGAAAGAAAACCTTAAGCACCCTTCAAAGAGGAGGGTAAACATGAAAAAACCTCACCCCTACAGCTCTGAAATTGTTCAGGATTTTATGTATCGAAAGAATGAAGAAAGAAAGAAAAGAAGCCTACAAGAGAAAAAGTCTTTGGTGCAAGCCATGGAGATGAGAAATAAAAGACTGCAAGAAGTATTTAGGAAACAGAAAGAAGCTATTGGGAAGAAAATGTGTTCTGACCAGCTGCGCAGGCTCATCAGGGAAACAGCTTCTGCAAAAGAAAGTCCTCAGTGTAAACTTGAGCAAGTAAGTCGTAAAGGATTGGCATACTGAAACCCCTCCAATCTTGATCAGTACAGCATCATGTAGGAGACGAAACACTTCATATAAATGCTTTGAAATGCCAGGGAGAAAAAGCTTTACCTGGAAAAATAGAGCAATTAACTTCTAATTATGGCAAGAACTGCTGTGCTCATTAGTAAGGCTGGAACCCTTGACTTCAGGGTCGAAAGCCTAGAAATCTTCATTGCTTGAGCTAAAAGAACAGGTTTGTTGTTTCCTACTTGCAGTTTTCTGGTTACACGAAAGGATTATTAAGTGGAACAAAAGTCAACTATTACCCTCATGTTGCCCAGTTATTTAGTGCTTACACTGATGGTCCCTTCTATTTCAGGAGCAGAACAACGGTGGAATCCTGGAGAGCAGTTTTGTGGCCCAAGTAGATAAAACACCATGTACTCTATTAAGTAAAGATCACAGAAGCAGGTACTCAGACATAAAAAGCATCCTAGAAAGCCTCTTTTTCAGCACACACTGCAGACTTTTCATAGTATTCTGCTTAAACTATAAAAAGAAAGAGCAATGGTCTACTGTGCTGTCATATCTCCCCTTAACATCAGCCTGACTGCAGTTACAGAACCTGGGAGCATCTGGGAATGCTTTTGAGCATGGAAGGACACCAATGCTCTGGCTCTCCAGACTGATGCAAACCTTTCAACCTCTTCTATGCTTTGTATTTTAAAATAATAGTAATTCCTTGCCAGCCCCAGACTGATTCTTTTCTGCATCTGTCAGCAGTTCATGCTCCATCCTCAATCTATCATTTGACAAATGTATCTACAGACAGGGAAACCTCTTTCTTTTTCTTTTGCAAAGTGCTTTAGCTGAGGATACTGGTTTGTGCAGAAAGCTACTGTGACTTTATAATGTGATGTTTCTGCTTTTTGTTTAAACAGGAATCAACTTCTACATATGGTTCCATCACCTAAAGAAAGAGAAGAATTAGTTTCTCCAGTATCACTGGAATCTGAATGCTGGTTTTTCAGTCCTCTGAAATGTGAAGACCTGAGGGGCTGCTCTCCCCCAGCTCTGCATACGCCTCCTCTGAGCTTTTCCCTTCCTCAGAAAGATGCAAAATCTTACTCCAAGGACTTGACTTCTGATCTTTCTCCATACAGAAGTAAACAGGACCGAGTGAAAGCCATACATAGTCTATCCAAGGAACTTGCAGAAAAGATTGAGATGGCAACTAAGAGACTGAATGCAGCAAGCTGGGCTAAAGACTCTGCTGACAAAACATCAACAGAGACAACTTTGGACCTATACAAGGAGTTGTCTTCTGTCCCAGAGCCTGAGACATCCAAGGATGAACAAGACAGGACAATGACTATACAAATGCTTCTGGATGCTCCAGATCATGGTGTGTTACGTGTGTCACCAGATAGGGAATTTCATGGATGGGGCAGGATGAGCCTTCAGGGTAGCACTGAGGGAGCGACAGCCCTGGACAGACAGAAGGAAATATCCACTCCTTTGCCTGGTGGGAGTGCTGGGAGCAAAGAACTACCATGGATTACTCATAGTTCAGGAGAGAGGCCTCTCAGCACTAGAGAAGACCTGAGCAACATATTGCAAGGTAGATCATATTGACATGATGCAACAGTGAGGGTCAGATGCCACAGCCCAAGTCTTTCAAAGCCACAAAGCAGTGTTTAAGCCTGACCTCCCTTTGGAAGTGTTGTGTCCTGGAAAATCCCTGAGCAGTAGGTCCTCTAGGCTGTATCCATACTCCTCAAAGGGAGCAGCTGCTGGAGCCTTGAGTGTTTGTGGGCTTGTTCTCTGCCCATCTCACAAATTTAAGGCCAAGAAGAGTCATAGGTGCCCTCAGCAAGCAGCTTAGGCAGCCTAGGGACCTTCTGGCAGCAGCAAGTACAAGCACCACTCCATGTGCTGTTCAGAATCCTTAGATTAGTAGGGCAGAACCAGGAAATCTCAGTAAATCTCAGCAAAAACTCAGGAGGTTGCCAGGATCTTGGTAGTGACTGACTTGTCTTATATATCTGGTTGATTAGCACTGAAAAGTCCGTCAGTCCCACTGTGAGAGGAGAGCTGGGACTGAAGGAGAAACTTATCACATTAAGAAGTAATGCTCTGTCTTAGGTAATGATCTAATTGCTTCCTTCTCCTCTCATTGCACCTGTGCAACTACATCTCTTAATTTTATCTGTGGCTTTGCCATTGATTTTGGACACATCACTTCACTTTCTGGCGCTTAGGCTTTCCCAGAAGTAAGAAAGGAATTATAAGCCTAACCCTGCGTGTTTAGAAATCTGGGGATAAGAAGAGCTATATGGAAGTTAAGTGCTCACACATAAATAGGCAGCGAATAGATGGCAAAGCTCGAGCCATTTCATTTCTACAAAGAGCATATTTATTAAATGCCTTCATTTGTCTTTTTAAAAGGTTTTCCTGTGAATAAGGGCTCTGAGGTGGACATAAGCCTATTGCACGGAAAGCCAATAACCAGCCCAGCCTCTCCATCTCACAGATTCCTCGCTAGAAGGTAAACAAATTTGGATATATTATTCTCTGCTAAATGCACCACACACACACGTAGTTAAAATAAATAGCACCAATTCAGCAGGGAGCCAGGCTGCTCTTCACTCCTTACCCAGCGAATTGCCAAGTAGGCAGATTTTGACACAAGATATACTGAAAGAGGGAACCACCTATTTACAGAGAGCTGGAAGATCAATAGGAAAGGTTCAGATGTTGGGGTTTTTTTTAAGGAGAGATGGATCCCTTCAGGAGTTTGGCCCTAGATGCAACCTTCCAGCGGCCTGAGGAGACTGGGAATTGATGGGAAGGAGGGTTCTTTCCATACAGTCAGGCCCTGTCCCCAGGAGTCTTGGTACCCCAAGAGGAGGCGGTGGGTGTCCCAGGAAGGAGGCGGTGGGTGCCCCTAGGAGGAGGCAGTGGGTCCCCAAGAGGAGAAGACAGTAGGTCCCCCGAGAGGAGGCGGTGGGTCCCCCCGAGAAGGAGATGAAGGAGGCAGTGGGTCCCCTCGGGAGGAGGCTGTGGGTGCCCCCGAGAGGAGGCGGTAGGTCCCTTCGGGAGGAGGCAGTGGGTCCCCCCAGGAAGGAGGCGGTGGGTCCCCTCGGGAATAGGCGGTGGGTCCCCTCGGGAGGAGGCGGTGGGTCCCCGAGAGAAGGCGGTGGGTCCCCCCTGGAAGGAGGCGGTGGGTGTCCCGGGGAGGAGGCGGTGGGTGCCCCGGGAGGATGCGGTGGCTCCCCCCGGTCTGTCCGCCAGGTGGCACCGCGACTCCGCGCCCGCGGAGCCCCCGCGGGTCCGCAAGGCGTGTTTGGGAAGGGAGACGGGGCTCTACCTCCCTCCCCACCCCGGTAAAATAACCCCCTCGGTGTTTTAACATATGGCATTGGCAGAAGAATGAATTGATTATCTTTTGGAGTGCCCAGTTAAATCTCCACTGATCTCCTTTTTGCAGGGGATTAAAGAGTGATTTAATGAACTGAATACTATAAATTCATTTTTAGTAATTGTTTTCACTCACTTTGCTCCAAAAGTGGGTGAAAATTTCTGATTGCTGCAAATCTATTAGTTGTAGGAGCAACACCTACTCACAAACACCGAGTTTCCTTGAGCAGGACACACGTCAGATCTTGGTAATGATTATGGAAAACAGGTTTTGAAGCAGAACGCTTAGGAAAAAGGATTATATTAACGTAGGTTGTTTTCAGTCAGCCTTCATTAATTAAATGTTTAATGTAGATGGCAGTTGATAGAGAACGCTCTGTATTTAGCCTGTATATTAGAGAGCAAAGATATATTCGTGGAACTGCCCCAGGTGGGTCATTTCTGGTGACAAGGAGAACCACGAAGGGACCTGTTAGTTCAGACACAACAATCACTAACTACAGACCAGACCCTGTCCCCGTCCAGCCACAGAGAAGGACAAAGCCAGAGTTCCCAACAGGGGACACACAGAGAGATCTCTCCTGAGAGAATAAATCCCCTGAGCCCTTGAAGATTAAATATGACCTGGACAGGCATTACCAAAGGAAGGACATATGTGCAGCAAACTGGCCACCGCGTCCCCAACTTCAGAGGGAAGGACGAGGTGTTGGTGCTGCAGTCCCTGCCCAGTGGGGTGATCTGCTGCCACTTCATGGGCAGTTCTCTGATGTCAGGGACAGGGACCGAGCTGGCTGTGCCAGCCTGCTGCAGTGACACTGCAGAAAGCTCTAGCATGAAGAAGAGCAGTTTTGTTAACTGAAGGCAGGGTATAATGCACAACATTCCTTTTTAAGAAGATTGTTTACATCTTTACAGTCAAAAGTAAACAAGAGGAAAATGAAAATTGGAGAGATAAGTCCAGACAGCTCGGCTTAACAAAGTTATAAACAGTAATTACTGGAATTACTGAGAGTTAAACCCTTGTTCTTTGTGCGCAACTACCGCATGCACAAAGGTTGGGCTGATTTCTGCTCCAAGAGATCGGTTGCAAGGATTATGGAGCTGTTCTGTCACAGAAGATGGCAAATGTATAAAACATGAGCACTTGGCACTCAGAGTGTGCAGTGAAGAGAGTCAGAGCTGTGCCTGCACTGCACCTTAGAGAGCGCAGCCCACCAGCCCGGAGGAATTGGTGGGGTCCATTACTCTTGTGTTGATGGTTACGTGCAACTCTAATTCACAGTGATGGAAGGTAGGTGCAGAACCCCCGTGAGCCCCAAAGGGAATAGCCCCTCAGCTGTAATGGACAAGCATCAGCCAAAGTAGAAATAAGACAGATTGCACCGATCTCCTGAACAATGCAATTACCGAGAAAGGAAAGCTCCCCTGTGTTGGAGCAGTAGAGTCAAAGAAAGTCCTCAGAGCATCACAGGAAAAACCCCACCGATAAAACCTCTCGAACAATAAATCACAACCCTGTTGCAAGGGCTGTTTCAAAAGATGAGGAGAGCTACTTGCAGATAAAATATCACTGTATTTAGAGATTAGAGGTGGAAAGCATTGCTATGTTGCGAATGGCTCCAGAGTCATTTCCTTGTGGGTTGAGGGCTGCCTCTGGTGCAGCAGCAGTGACAGTAAGGGCACGATATAAAGGAAATACCATCTGATGTCTAACCCTTTCTTAGCTACCGGTAAAGCAGACAACACAAAGAGTCAGAGTAAAAGCCTGTCTTTGAATTGTCCTCAGCTTTTATTTGCATATAATCATTCAAATTTTGCACCTAGTCCTGCAGCCTGCACGGTCACTCATGGGATGTAAAGTGAGAGTGGGTGAGAGTCCCTCTGCACACACCAGTGGGCAGCACACGCCATTAAGGACAACATGATCTAGCTATTCCTGAAGTTGCTCTTGTGTCAACTGATTCACAAGCCTGCTGAGGGCATACAACTGCGATCTCCTCAGACAGAAAGCCCATGGTAAAGAAGCACCAGTGTGTTAGGGAGGTGACTGGAGGAGCACACTTCCCAGGTTCATCATTTCTCCTGCTCCAGACACATTTGCACTGTGAGTGTGTGAGCCCTGTATGAGGGACTGAAAGTGGGGAGTGAAGGCAGCCTGTCCCTTGGTGAGTATACAAAGCTTTACAGCACTCTGCTAACAGGAAGGGATACTGCTGTGTTTTTAGCTGATATAGCTATAGCCCGTGCCATATAGTTTGTCACCAGTGTAGCCAGCGTGAGGTTAGAAAATGTGATGGCAAAAGCAGCTGAATTAGGTCTATGCTCTGACTTACACTGTCGCTACCAGCGGTGATGAGTTATGAGCCCGCAGTTGCCTACAACACATACTCTCTTCAAGAGTTCATCTAAACAAAGCCACCTGTTAAAAACTGACTGTTTGCCAGCCTCATTCACAAACACAAAACATCCAATGTTACAAAATCAGCACTCCAACACGATCTTATCCACAGCCAGTTTCCACAGCACAGTTTTGTGTTTACATGTTTAATTATAGCTGCAAAACCAGTGACTCATGTTCATGCAAGAAATCCTGCAGGTGCCTCTTTCCATAAGAAACGTTCCCATTTCATGCCCGGCTGCTCTGCAGTCCGCAGGGGCGGCGGAGGGAGATTTGTTGTTGATGCAAATGACTCACTGATGGGAATTCTCCAAACTGCCAGAAAACCTGTATGCAATTTCATCCTTATTGTGGTTGAGTTACCTATAGAAGCACCTTCCAGTTACATCCTTGAAAGTCAAAAAGATCTTAACATTTCTGCCATAAGCTCAGCTTTGAAAATGCATAGGGCAGACTCATGGGCTGGGGCAGAGCAAGCAACCAGGAGGCTGAGGTCTGATGTCCTGAGCTATTTGATCACAACTCCTGCTGTGGACCCAGTGGTGTTTTCTCTTTAGCCAGTGCAAATCCAAAGAGCCTCATCTGGGAATTGTGATGGCTTATGCCCGCTGTAGAGCTGGTTGTGTCTGGTGGAGAGTGGTTGCTGGCCACTCCTGTTAATCCATGTTTTCTGTAGAATCTGCATTGACTTCCACTGATGTTGGCAGTGGCCTTTCCTGGACACAGGCAGGGTTGGATTTGGACCGTGGCATCAGTCTTTTCAACAAAAGTGGGCATTTCTCAAGAGCCAAAGGAAAGAGTGGCACTGACTAAAAAACAAACCCAATACAAGTGCAGAGACAATACTCCATGCATTTGCCCAACAAATATTAGAACTGCTTTTTAAGAAATCCCTGATACCTCTTCTCTTTCTCTCTCATCCACCTTTGCTCCCACTTTCTGAAGAATACATCCAAGACGCGTTAGTGGAAGCTGTTCTAATCGTTTTAGCAGTTTCTGGGTCATGAAAAACAAAGCAAAGCTTATTAATGAGAAAAATGAAATGAGATTTCCCTAAGCTGATTGCTGATAAAAAAAATAAAAATTCCACGTTCATTTTTATGTATAAAATGAAAACATCTGTCACCATTTCAATGTATCTCAGTCTCCATGCCTGTGTTTCAGCTGAGGCTTGGTCAATAAAATGCCCATTTTCACACCTTCCTTCCTAATCTTTTCAGTTAAGCTCAGATAGTTACAGATCAAAACAAAGGAAAACCAGTTAGCTGAGATCATCAGGACTGTGGGACCTGGTGCTGACATCGTTTTGAAATATTAAAGTATATATAACAAATCTAGTTGGGCCACAGCCATGTCCCAGAAATGCTGGAACAGAGATTGGTACTTTGTGTTTCTAAAAAGATTTCAGAAAACTTTGCCAAGGTTCAGAGGTAGATTGTGCAACCAGGTCCTAACAATGGCAGGGATTGTACAATGCAGCCCTCATAAATTAAGCTGCAAATGGCAAGGTTGTTGTTTCTATTTTCTCCCAGGATAAAAAATATCCAGCTCTTTCAGAGCAGTATTTAGAGTAGGTAAAGACAAGTGTTGTTAGATCTCCAGACAACAACAAGGTACAAGAAAGGCAATTTGGCAGGTATGACTTTGCAATGAGTTTTGTTTGCATTTAACAAAATTGAATAAATGATAGCTTTAGCAAAATGAAATAATTATTTTGTTGTTCAAAAGATTGCTTAGACTTGTGAACGATCTCAAAAAACTCTGAGTAATTGTTGTTGTTACCTTGACACAGTCCGCAGGGAGAACTCACAGCTCAGAGGGATCGCTACCGGTGTGAGGCTATTTTCCAAGTTCAGAATCAAGAGGAAATTGCCAACAGATCTCCCAGAGAGAGCCTGAGGACACTGGACAGCCCCAGGTCACAGCCCTCTGTCGCTCTGAGCCCTGGAGCTGAGACTCACCACAGCTTTAAGCAGGACTTGGGTAAGGTGGCATTTCCCAAAGTGGTTGCTCAGTAAAACTTTCAGGGTGAGAGGGAATTTGAAATAGTTGATTCGTGTTCCAGACTTCAATGATGAACAACAAATATATGAAAATATGTCCCCTCAACCTTCATGTCCAGTTTAACAGATACACCCCACTCAAAAAAATGCAACAGGAATGCTTTGCCTTTTCCATGCAGGGTTGTGCTGTCTCACAGGTGTGAATTCACCAGAATGTCACCTCCCAGGTCACTCCTGTGCTGAGTGACAGTGACAGCTACAGGCAGCCCCCCCGATGGGACAAACCCCATCCAGAGCAGAGCCGTTTTCAGCACCTTGCAGTTTCATCTGAAGGTCTCAAGGAGCTTTGCAATCAATTCTTCATAATTATCACATCAGATAAGTGTGGAATATTACCCTCCTTGCGCAGCAAGAGACATCAAGGCTCAGAACATTTACAGGGGTTAACAAAGGATGAATGGAGAGATGTGCTGGAGGATCCCTTGGGGCTGGCCAAGGCAATGCAGGGCAGCTCCACTTCTGCTCTGAACAAATGTTTGCATGGAAACAAGGGAAAGTTTGTGGCTGAAAGGGTTAAAAGGCAAACAGTAGCATGCAGGGCTCTGTCTGAAGAGATCTCTGCTTGCTTCCTCCAAACAGTAGCAGATGGTGCATTGTTTTAAGGGCTTTTCCGAGACAAAAGAACAAGATCAGATAACCTTTCCTCAAAGAGGGTACTTACAAAAAGCCTTTGCTCTTATTAAGGATTCTTCATTGTTTTCCCCACAAAATTTTATACGTAATATTGGATTTTGAGGTGGTGGAGAAGCCAACATTGTTTACTATGCTTCTCTCCCTCCCCCAGAGACTAGGAGGGCATCTTACACGATTGGACAGTAAGTCTGTTGTCTGAAGTGTTTACCATAAGTGAAAGACATTGTATTTCTTTAATATTAATAACCAAGGGCCCCAGTTCTGGAAGCTATCTGGCAAAAAGACCCTGCCATCCACTATTCACCAGCTGAACAACAGGAACTGCTGCCTGGTGTCCATGCCAGGAGAAACCTTTACCTTTGACAACATTTGAGTGAGCTCAAGCCCCAGGTTTGGCTGTAAACCAGCAGTTCCACCATGGGCCATGTTGCTGCAGATGAGGCACAGAACTGTCACCCTGAAGACAATGTGGTTTTGAAATATGGGTCACAAGTGGATCTGTTCCCCACTCTTATCAGGAAAAGGGCATTCAGACGCAAGGCTGTATTGTCTTCTCTGATGCATCACACCAGCAGTTAATTCTGTTCTCTTTCACAGAGCACAGAAGTCACTGTGCACAGGCAGCACAATGATGTCTCATTACACAACTGCTGCAAAATAGAAGTGTTTACCTTTAAAAGATACATGCATCACCTAACTGCTAATTGTCATGCCAAAGGCATGCAAAAATTTCTGTAGTAAACATTTGTAAAATGTAAGAAAACAGCATAAGAGGGAGGTATTCTCAAAATATTTCTAACTACTGCCCAGAGTAAAAGAGTGAACCTGCCCCCAACTGTTGAATTTTCTTTTTAAGCACAGCCAGTATAAAGTCCAGAATTACAAATGCTATAAGCGCATGCTGTGATGAATAGAAATTGTCTCCACAGGGATCCCTGGGAAGTATTTCACATAGCTCTTAGATGGAACTCTACTCAGGTTAGGCACAAAACTTGGTATAACCAGCTGAGCTGAGGAGAAAGTGGTTTGCACATTCTGCTTCTCTCAGAGACTACATGAAGTCTTTCCATCATTCCTGCCAGACCACCAGGTCTTTTCCACAGGGAGCTGTACTATCCTTCATGCTGCAGTACACTCTCTGAGCACAGCTCACAGTACTCAAGTTTCTGTGTCATTATTAGATAAGGAAACATCTTGCCTTTGCCCCTTCCCACAGCCTTGTGATTGGACTCTGAACCAGATTGGACTGAATGAGCCAGAAAGCTCGTTTCTTTTTTTGAATTTGAGAGATAACAAGATTAAAGCTAAAATTAATTGTTAAAGAAGTATTTTCTAAATGTTGAGGCTTAACCATAGCTTCTAGTTTAAAGCAATTGGCATTTAGAAAGCAAATGGAATGCTCTCCATTATTTCTCAAATGCAGAATTATAACTTGGATTACAAAACCAAGGTGTTTGTGTGCAGTGTCTTTCCCCTTAACTGCTGGTATATTTTCTCATATCACTAGAGGGAGCTGCTTTCTTGCTTGTAGCAGAGGGAGAAATGATGAAATTAGTGGAATCAGCAAAGGAGTGTAACAGCATGTTTTCAGCTAATTGCCCTCTGATTGATACTTTTGAGATAAGACAGCTCTTCGTGTTTTGCTTCAAAATCCTATACAGTCTTTTGTATTTTACAAAGCTTCTGCCTGGTACAGCTTCAGTGAGCTCCATCCTCAGCCTTCAAACAGCTCTGAAGCAGTCTGCAGTGATGGCAGCGTTGAAG
Organism: Thinocorus orbignyianus; assembly: GCA_013400375.1. NCBI lineage: Eukaryota > Metazoa > Chordata > Aves > Ciconiiformes > Thinocoridae > Thinocorus > Thinocorus orbignyianus. Next base: position 20,667 of record VXBW01000606.1, on the reverse strand, counting down.
CATAGCGTGCCTCTTGACTCCGTGACAGGCAACATGAGAATCGCTCTTGAGAATTGCTCTCACTTCCTTTGATACCACTTTTCTCCCTCTGAACTAGTTTCTCTTCATAGTCACAGAGACTGGATTTGCACTGCTCATTAGCTGGCTGATAAATCACCCCAAAGCCTGTGCGTGCACAAGGAATCAGGATTTAATCCCTCTCTGTGCTACTACCCCAGAGGGTGGCTGTTACTTGTAAAATACCACTGCAAAGCATGTGGGCACGTGTGTGGAGTCCAGTGTTGCTTCGCCACTCGGGCTGGAGCTTTGGTATCCACAGCGTAGTGGTTTGAGGGAACTGAGTATAACTGATGAGCAGTAGAAGGGACATTCCATGGAAAGTCAGGGTTCTGGTTAGGTCCAGATTCAAGCCCAGCTCTCTCTGGCTAGCCCGTGGCAAGAGCTGCCCTGTATGTGACACGCAGCACGTGGAAGGGTCAACAGCAGGGTGAGGTACTGCCATGTGCTGCAACATCTGGCTGGAAGCTGAACTCTGGCCAACCCTCCGCACTAGAGGATTTAGATATAAACACAAAATATGTGGAGGACAGGAGCAGCACAGGCCATATTAATCCCCTTGTCTAGCAAGCAGCTATTCTTCAATGACAAGTGGGATACCAGACGTGTTTATAGAGGAGAGAACAAACTGATTCAGCAGGCGTGAAAATACAGATTCTCCAAGGTATTCAAGAATGCAGATGAGTCCATGGATTTTCCTGCATAAAAAAAGTGTACCCTTCAAGTTTAAAGTCTCTTGCTCAGGGACTGCTCTTGACTTACAGGTCTTGCTGGAGAAGGGCTGACCAGCCATCCTGTTTGCCTGTGCTGCATATCTCAGTTGTCATCAGGAGTTAGCAAACCTCTTTTCTGCATTTCCATTTACCTGTCATCACCACAGCTCAGTTCTTGCATATACTGAAACACCTGAGTGGTATTTCACATGTCCCTTCCCTTGCCTGAAGAGCATCCTAAAATGATAAAACCATTGAGCCAGCACAGTAATTTTGGAGAGAGGAAGGATTGCCCTGATCTAGGTATCAAATGGGTCAATTCCTTCTGGATCTGTTGCTCCATACCACAGCACACGTTCAGGACTCTTTACATCCCATCTTCATAAACCTCCCAGCATTAATGTAGTCAAAGTTATGCTTTCATCTAAAGTTGCAAGTACATATTTTTGTAATAACTGGTTTGGACTGATTGCTGACATGGGCAGAAAGAGAAAAAGCTGTCCTTGAGTAAAGCAGCAGTAAGTGCTTCTGCCTTGCTTCAAGTGATTAGAAAAATGAGACTTTTAGGCCAGCTTTTTTAATTATATGTCACAGAGATTCTACAGGGCTTTAGGGAGATTCTGCAAGTGCAGCGGAAAGTGATTTAATAAATAGCATTTTTTTAAAAAGACTGAGTGTATGTGCATTGAAGCTATCTGGGTATGCAGTAAAATGCCATTCATCATAACATAAGAGGACATGAAGTTTAGCCAGATGGTATTTTCTTGAAGGCAGGATGTTGCAACACAAGACATGCATCTAGAAATAGCCACAATTAGGAAAATTATGTTCAAAAAAAGTGAAAACGGATCAGAACAAACTTCTAATTCCCTTTGAGATCAGTATCATTGATCAAGCTTTGAGCAGAACAACCATAACATTGTTCAGTTTGAGACAGAAACTTAAAATACTTCCCAGTTTTAAACTATATCCTAATAGATTCCCATGCTTCAGAATGGCCCAAATATTAATACCAAAAGCTACCCATACCAGACTTAGCATTATAAATACAGATTGTAATAGGTTTTTTTGTTATGAAGTGGCCTTATTTATTAATATTGAAGGAGGCATCCTCATCTGGCTTTTGAAAGTGCTGAAGAACACTGAAGAACTGTTCACTTGTCTTTTTTCTACTACATTGCTTAAAACCAGTAATAAAGCTTTCTTGTAGGAACAAAAGATCTTTCACCTACAAGATTTTAATTGATATACCATTTCACAAAATCATCTCTGATAACTATAAGCGTTACTGAGTCTGAATCAGTCCTGAAAATTAGGAATATTGGGGTAAAACTAAAAATCTTTTTAAAAGGATGAACTCTTTATTGGGCATGTAATTTCTAGGTAAATCACTACGATTTTGCCTTTTCAAACAATCCTCCAGAACCAGGAGATAAATATTACTGAAATAAAAGATAGGATTTTCATCCAGTCTTTTGATTCTGAAAAGGAGAGGGTTAAGAAAAGCCTCCTGTAGTAACAGTGTAAGTGAAATTTGCTACCAAGCTGTTTATAAAAACACAGCAGCATTCTAATAGAAAGTCTGCATCAGGCTTGAAGCATTGACATTTTATTTCACTCATATCCATGTAAACACAAAAAGCATCCTGGCATGCCAAGAAGCCTGCATCCCTGTTCCTTCCATGTTAAAGATTCTTCAGTATTTAAAGTGAAAATAAACCTTGCATGTTGGGGGCTTATCCTGAGGCATGGGGCAATTTGGATTCAGACAATGTGGGTATGGATATAGAATTTATCTCAAGTTTCCAAGTCAAACCTATTTCTATTTATGACCCACACTTCAATTCATTTATGACTTTGGTTGCTGTGACAGTGTCACAGCACAGAGTAAACACTCAACCTGTTTGCATAAGCTTAGCAATTCATCTGAGAAGCTCAAAGCAGCCAAGAACATATCACCAGTAAACATTACATCACCTATACTGTAAAAGACAGACGAGAGAGTTACAATAAGGAAGTAGCAGTGAAATAGGTATACTTGGAACAAGAATTGTTTCCCTACTTAAAAGTGAAAGCTTTTTCTCGTGGGCTTGTCTCCCCAAGCTGAGCCTGTACCTCTATTCTGCTGTGAGATGCTGGGGGGCACAGGTGATGTTGCTAGAGATCCCAGAGAGGTGACCACGTGGGAAAGCTTTTCTTCTATAACTGATCCTCTTGGTTCAGCAAAGGAACAGCAGGGACAGGAGGGGCCATAACCTGGGTTCTGGACTTTGGGCTTAGAAAGGGAATTGCTCCCAAGACCTTCTCCTTCCTGACCTAAGCCCTCTTCCGTCCTACCTCTTCCCCTCATCACCGTACACACGACTTTATGTTAACAGATTTATTGACAAGATGTAGGTAGTGACATTTTCCTTCCTCAGATACAGTAGAATAAGTAAATGTATGCAGACAGGCTATTTCTGGAATAAAGGCAGATGTCAGATTTGGGAGGCTTCCAAAAATAGGCCCAGAGAGAATTCAAAAGGAAGATGCAGTTAGGAGCAACGTACACATCCCCCCTTTCCCTTTTGGCAATCCCCTGTTTAAATCTATGTATTAGGACCCAGGCCTGTTTTGAGAGGTACAGCCAGGCTTGAAACATAGCAGGGCTGGATACCCTGGTACCATACTGAAAATATTATGATGCTGTTAGGCTATTTACAAGGTGTACTGACCTCAACAGTGACCCAGCAAGCCAGCCCTGGTGGCAAAACACTTAGCAAACACTTAAATCCCCATGGACTTTGACAGGGTAGAAACACATTTTCAGGGCAGCCTCCAACTAGAATCTGGAGGAAGTCTGCTTCCATGGTCTCTCCCTGGTGAACTCTCATACTTCCTTCAGCTGGTGCCTATTAATTGGAGCACAGCTTTTAAAAATACTCTTTTAATTAAGAAATGGTGATTGTTATTATCTATTTCCTAAGCTTCTGCAGGTGAGGGAGACCCCAGCTGCACAAAACTGGAAGAGAAACACAGGAGCCACCTGTACAATTTGAGACAAACCTCCTTACTACTGGCTCACAAGCTGAAGGTAAGTTATGAAGCAACTTATGAAACAAGTAAAAAGCAATTCTAGTTCTCCTATCCCAGGAAAAAAGGTGCTAGCTATTCTAGAATCAGGTGTATTTAGGCTATAATCAGTTGGCACCAGCTGGCTGCATCAGGTTTATAAACCCCATGTAGGTGTAAAGGAGAGGTGCCAGACTTAATTTGCTGTTTGGCAGGCAAGAGCACCTCCCTGTGCCACAGCCAAAGCAAGCATTTGTTCTGCCTTCTAACAGCAGTAGGATGCAAGAGGAGTTGGCTATTACCTGTGCTGCCTTCTCTTGCCATTTGCTGCCCTTTGCCCGCAGCTCTGAGGAATCAGGTGACTTGGTTAAAAATATCATTTATAGCATGTTATTTCCTAACACAGGTCCATCAGCTCCAGCAGAAGCAGCAGCTGATGGTGCTGAGGGAGAAAGCGAAGCTAGAGGTTCAAGAAAGCCAGAGATTTTTAAGTGACTTGCTTCAGCACAAGAAAGAGGTAAGTTATCATTTCAAATCCTGTGCTGCCGCTTCTAAGTTCAGCAAAATGTTCCTTCAAGCCCCACTTTTTTTTTTCCTCACTTAGAGTCCTTTCATCAAAAGGGGGTTTTTAACTGATAAAACCTGTAGATCCAGGTAACTTTTTGGAAGTACCCAGGTCTCTCAGGTAGTGGAGTCCCTTGGGTGGTTGATCTGAAATCACTTAGGTACTGAAGCTTTTGGTGTCTATGGCTGGTTTTGCTGGAAAATCAAGAGAAGAGTTTTTAAGTCCTCAAGAGATAATTACTGTGATATTTGCTTTCATATTGATAATTACTGTGATATTTGATACATGTGAGCCTACCGAGATGCTAATCTTGACCAAAAAGTATTCTTTCAAAGCTAAAAAGTTAGCATGCTGTTTATTTGCAGCCTCAGATTCCGAGGTCAGGTAGGAACTGATGGACTTTGCTGTCTATTTGTTAGAATAAGAATTTAGCCCCACATGTGCATACACAATCTCAGACCTCATGTGCAATTCCAGGCTCTTGTTATGTTGTTGAGAGTATTTGCTTTGGAGGATACTTTAGCTCAATTATTGTCTGTCAATATGTTTGAACAGCTCAGACAGAAGTGATCTCTGTATGGTTGTTGGTTTTTTTAAAGCCTTTAGGATGAACACAGTACCCTGCCTCCCGTGAAAGCAGCTCTAAGTATGTAACAGTTTGTCATTTGTGAGCTGTTATACCACCTTATGTCCATATGCCCACAGTTATGTCACTGTGAGTAGTATCCAGCTCATTAGTTAATCCAACTCTGTAGGAATTACTGGCATATGAAAAACATTATCCCCAACGAAGGGGTTTTCTAAGAAGATGAGTACAGAAGGCTTCAGAGTTCTGCCTTTTGAATAGATCATTCAGGTCTATGGACAATTTCTGTGTTTGCAGGAGTGCAGTAGCTCCAAAGGCTGTTATCATTCTGTGCCAAGGTTGGACCATGCAGAGCAAATGTGGAGAGGATCCCAATCAGAAGGTGACAATGCAGCTGGCAGGTACAGAAGGCAGAGTACAATGAGGCACTCTGGTGGTTTAGCCTCTGGTTTGACTATATGAATGATTTGGGGCTCTAAAGCATTTGTGCTGTGTGGTTTCTAAAAGGGATGGCAATTTCAGGTCATTCAGGAATAGCTAATGTGGCCGTTGCGATATCATTAAGACTCTTTTGATTTTACTCATTCAGATCTCTGCTGTGAATTATCCATCTTTGCAATACCATCTTTCTACTCTGATTTCTGCACAAACCATAGCATAAACACCTCTGGATATTGTGGGTGATCTTGAAACTTGTGGGGAAAATATAATTTTCCTCATTTTGCTTTACGATCACATATCTTGGTATGAATGGGAATGTTGTATGTGCGTGTTTTTATGTTCCTTTAAAGAGGCAGAGATTAGACTTGAGAATGTTTCTAGACTCTTGTACAGGATACAATTACTTCTGGAAAGGTGCCTTTCTGGTAAAACTTCCAGTACTGCACGAAAGTGAGCACCATGCTGGTTTGGAAAAGATTCAGCCTCCACAGAGGAAAGCTAGGAATTGAAATAGTATCTCTGACTGCAACAAGAACCTATTTCCTTTCTTTCCTACCATCAGTAATCAAGAAACGCATTCACTGAAACGACCTGAATTGAAGACAGAGAGAGATTACAGTCCAGTGGATCCCAAAACAGTGGGAGAAAGGGGTTTGTATTGCTCAGGGCTTCGAGATGGTGAGCACTAAATTAAAGGATTTGGTAGTTTTGGGCAAACACCACTACCTCCTAGCACAGCATGAGAATCAGCGCAGCATCCGGGGGTTGGAACCACGTAATCACAAATTTCACTAATTTTCTGTCTGATTTTGAAAATTTTGACCTAAATACTTACATTTATTATGCATATTTAAACCATCACAATTTCCCTTTGTACTCCTGATGCTCTTACAGAAAACAGTCTTGAGAGTTGAGAGCTATTTACCCTACTTATAGGTCCCTCTTTTCCTTTTTACTCATTTACCATGATTTCACTTAAAACTGAGGTTAGTTTTAATAACTTACTCCTGTAAGTGGACAGCTGTGGGGTGACTCTGCTCAGGCTTCTGTTGGGGGCTGGGCTGCCGAGCATTTGCAAAGGCACCTTGAATCCAGGAATGGACACCAACTCATCTACTATGGCAACAATTTTGTTTTTTTCCCCCTCTATTATGGAGAAATATTTTACTCACAGTGACTTAAAATCTTCTCCTTAGGATCCCTGCTGGCAGAGCACAGGAAGCCAGTGCATGACCATCAAGACTTGAATCCGTTGTCACCTCCAGTGAATCTGACCCAAGGGGAGACTTGTGCAGGGGACAGCTCTGGAGACAGCAGTGAACAGACCGGCTCTGACAGCCAGGTAACACCAGCTTTTCCTTCAGTGGGGTGGGTGGTTGAGGGGTTTTTTTGGGTTTTAGTCCCAATGTCAAACTCATCACTCACATAGCACTTCAATAAACATGATGCTTCTTCTCTGTCCCCAGTGGAGTGAAGCTGGCCAGCACTATGGAGGCTCCAGCACCTTCTGCTGCTTCAGCTTGGCCATGGTGGAGCAGTGTCTGAGGGGAGAAGAGCTGCGAGCTCGACACCAGGCTGCCCTCCTCAAGCTTTGCAAAAAAGCTCTCCGGGAGAAAGCCAGCACTGAGCTTGCCTGGCTGGACTACCAGAAACGGTGAGGGGGATGTGTTATGGGCAGGACACCACAGGCCTACCCTGACTGGCACGGGTCCCTCAGCAGGAGGTGGAGATGTGGCTGCCTGCTCGAAGGAAGAAAAACTGTCCCTTCTCAGGAGAAGCAAACATCAAACACTTCTCTTGTGCTTTAACACCACTTGCTCCACAAGAGGAGTCTGCACAGGGTATAGTGTGAGCCACTGGTGTGAGATGTCCCTGGGTGCTGGCTGGGTTGGGGGCACCATGAGGTACAGTTTGAGCCCCCCCAGTGCATGGTGTCCATCACCATTTTTGGGTGTACTGAGTGCTTGGGGAAGTCCAGCTGCCTTGGTGGAGGTCCAGGTGAGATGCCCCCAGGGTAGTGAAATGTCCTTTAAGTCTAGTAGAAATTCCTGCAGAGCCTTCCAGAGCTACTGCTGCTTTGAGAGGATCTTTTGTTTTCTGAAGAGCGTTAAATTAATGGCATTTAATTATCTCATTGTGTTCCCATCCTTCTCTTGTCTCCAGCTGTCTGGAAAACCTGCATGATGATGAGGGAGTCTCTGCCATGGCTGCAAAGCAGTGTGAAATCCTAATAGAGCTGAAACAGGAGCAGGTGATTCTGCAGCAAGAGGGACTGGATTTAATTTTACAAACAGTGGGAGGATGCGATGCAGGAGGTGGCTGGACCAAGTTGGGTTGGTTTGTTTAGAAAAAAAAATAATCACTGATGTCATCTCACATGGATTCTTCTGCTTTGCTTCCTAAATTCAGTCAGGTGGGGTTTTTGCGAAAGCCTGTAAATGTAAGACAAAAGAAAGCATGTTTTTTATTACTTCTTTTTCTGCTGCTCAACTGTTACTGTGAATTTTTCTATTTGTGCCATAATAAGAAGGTCATATAATATTAGGATTCCAGTGATTTATGCAGGTTTATCCTTCTAATGTTGAATTGTATTAATCTTACAGCTAATTTTTATAGTCTCAGTTCCCCCACTATGAGAGGAATGCTGGGCTCGTAATTACACTTGGCAATCAGAAAATTTCTGCCCTGCTCCTTAGGTAGTGCAAGTCTCTCCTTTATTTTAAGGAATTGCTGTGCAAACCACAAGCATCCTGTAGTTTTGAATGACCTGAGGGTAATTTATTTCCAAAGGTCTTGCCTCTTACAGACACCCCATCTCCCAGGCAGTGAAATATCCCCTTTACCTGTCGTTAATTCTCACAGGTAACCCCAATCAGCATTAGTGAAAAATAAAGCTGCAAAAAACTTTTACACAAACCCCAACAAAACCTGCAAATTGGATTTTCAGGATGTTGTATGAGAAGTCTTGCAATATGTTTGGAAAGACTATACACAATTTTAAATAGGTCTCTTTCCAGTTATCTTAACACTTTTAGGCTTCTTTCTTTTTCTGCTTTGTGTAGGCAGAAATCCAGCACCTGCAAAACATCTACAAGGCAGCCCATCAAGAAAGAAAGCTTCTATTAAAGCAGCAAAGAGAAATCTTAATGATGCGTCACTCAACAGCACAACTCCAGGAAAAGCTGTATAATTTGACTGGGAAGCCGGAAGCTGTTAAATCACAATCACTGGATGCCTTGGTGGGATTTCTTTCAGTGGATAATAATTTAAGTCAGAGCTCATGCTACAGGTAAGGAACCCAGGTGAAGCCTTATGTATTCCCATTTCCTCCTAGCTTACAAGTCGCTCAGCAACTGAAGAAGGAATTAAGCTGAAGACAGTGAGACTTATTCCTAGCCTGAAGCTATATTCCTCCTCAGCAGAGCCTACAGCTCACCCAGAAAGGCTGGATCTTTCAGGAAATAGAGAGAGTTGTGCCCAGCTAAAGAATAAAGGAAGGAAGAAGTATGAGAAGTAAGTAAAAACCCTTTTCACAACAGTAGCTGAAGAGCAAATCCAGTAGAGAAGATGGAAACGGTTATGTCCTAGATAATTGTGTAAGCTTTAAATGTTCCCAAGGGAGTTTTATAACAAGTTTTGAAGAATTTGTGTTCAAGCAGTTGATGCATAGAGATCATTACTTACCATCTGACTGATATTGCCTTGCTGTTTGTTTGTGGTCCTCCATACATCCAACCTACCATCTCATGTCCAAAAGGGTAAGTTCCTTGGGGCAGGAACCATTACAACTTACTAACTTCTTCAGTTAGAATACAATCATTACTTCAATATACCAATAAGAAACTGTATTTGTTCCAGATTATTTTTTTCATTGTTTAAGAAGAATTACCTGTCTATGCAGTCACAAATATTAACTCCTTCAAAAGAACAAGCTAAATCTGAGCATTAATCCAGAAATGTAGGGACTCTGTGTATATGTATGTATCTGTCTGTGTCTGCATACATATATATGTAATTATATAGTAGTGTGATTTGGATTTGTAATTAGAAGTTGGACAAGACTGTTTCCTACAGGAAAAAAGCCATTTTGGTCTGTCATCATAAACTCACTGCATGTGGAAGGGCCTGTACTGTGTAATAAACTACTTTATCACTCCACATTTTGCACACAAGATTCTTGTTCCCAAGGTTGTTGTGCTTCCATTAGAATGGCTCCATGCCTTGAGTGTCACAATTATCTGTGTCTTAGGAAAGCCTTGCAGGATTTAATTTTAAAATCTGCATCCCTGTACAAGCAGGTAAATGTATTTCACAATGATATCTGCACTCTAAAATGTTAAGCAGAGTTATTGAAGTCTGTGGGACTGGGGTGTCTCACTGTGACGTTGGGAACAAATGTAGCTTTGACATCAGGCCCAGGCAAGTTAATTTACATAGCATTAATAACCAGGATATTTTTAAATTATGCCACACAGCTACTGATAATTCACATTTTCATGATGGCTTTTAACTACAAACTCAAAACACTTTGGAACTATCTATTAATTAAACTTCAAAATACCCATACGGAATGAGTAGAAATGTATTGATTTAATTGGTGAAATTCCCTCCTTTGTCATCCTCTGGCTCTAATCCTGTGTATCACTTAACCCCTCAGAGCAGGTTTGTGTTTCACTTAGCATTTAACCACAGCAGGCTTCTGTACTATGTGGGGCTTAATTTTATGCTCAAATTGAAGCATAGAGGTGGGATATAAAATACCTACAGCCAGAGAGAATTCAGGAGTTGGGTCTGGCTGTTCTGAGACAGCCCTGGCCTCCTGTTCCCCAAGCACTGTATCCCCAGCATCCCTGTTTGATTCCAGCTGAGCAGAGCAGATGAGGACCCAGCAGTATCCACACTGCGCAGAACATCAGTCTTCCAAAGCAAGCTCACATGAATAATTATCTAGCTTGCTTCAGGGGCGGGGGGTGGGAAGCCAGAAATGCATTTAAAGACAAATACGTATCTATATGAATTAAAAACACCCTTTCATTCAGTTTTACCCAGACCTTTAGCAGACCAGTGAGTCAGATTTGTGCATTTACTTAAGTTCCCACAGGGAAAGGCTTTCAAATAAATCCCTGCGTGGACCTGATCTATAATTCATGGTGTTATTGATTACAAGTCACAGAAATCTTTAAAAGGTTTCTTGGCTGTGCTTTCACTTCTTATTACTGACAAGCCTGCTCATAGGAGAACGGTGAATATTAACACCAGTCTAGAGCAGACAGGGCCTGGTGGAACTGGTGATGCACTCATCCCTGGCTGTGGCCAGATGGTGTATACATCCCTTCCCTGGAAGAGTACAGGGTGGTAATTATGCTTTCTATCCACCAGTGCAGGTATGTTCCTATTTTGTACTGATCTGGAAGGTAGTTAATAAGCAGATGATCAACTTGGGAACATGAAAACAACTCCCAGTCGCTAATTCCTTGTCTAACTGTTAACAGCTTTTCTGCTGAGAACAAGGGAAAACTGGTTCAATACCAGAAACAGGCAGAGGAGTCCCCAGGTTTGGATCAGTCCCTTGATGTGGAAGGTCCTGATGCATCTGAAACCACAGCCGGGAAAGTCTGTGATGCTACCAGCCAAACCACAGACTCAGTCTTCATGATTAAAGATTGCATAAGCACAGGTATCCAACAAAGAATAACAAAAATATATTTAAGACTTTTTGACTGATCTAAGAAAGGGAAAAAAAATCCTATAACTGGATTATTCATGGGGGGGGGAGAAATGCAGTATTAGAAACACTGTAACTTAATGTTGTACCTTTCAGAGCATAATGCTCAAGATCATGTTTTATTACCTCTGGAACATAGAAATTCAGCTAGATTGGATGAGCCTGTATTCACACCCACTACAAGAGAAGCCAGGAAGCATGCATTTCTGGTAAGGACCACCTCTGGAATTCCATTTCTGCCTACAGGTTATATTTGCCTTAAGACAGGACCAGCATAAGACTCATTTGGCAGCTATGAACATCAAGTAAAAATTAGTCTTGTGTATTGATTATGTGCACTTCAGCTAAAGACTAAATTTTAACACAGGCTGGTTTACCTCGACTTTCCTGCCCCTTCTATTTTCTCTGTGCTGTTAATGAGTGGCAATGCTTTTAAACCACCCTTGTGGCTAAGTGCTGTCCTGCTCCAGGAGAAACTAAACCTGTCCCTGGAGCAGTAAAATGTTATTTGCCCAAAGCAGCTGCAGAGACTGGTCCCTTTCCTATTTCTGACATCAGCAACACAGCCCCAGTGTGGAGATATATGTGTACAGGAGTCCATATGCACCTGTACATCTCAGTGTGAAAATGTGCATTTGATCTCTGATCTCTAAACTATTTTTGTGCCAGTCCTTTTATTTTAAAGTGTTAACTCTTTCTCTTAAATATTTACACTCTAGGAATCTGTGCTGAAGGAAAAGGCATTTATTTTAAACACAAAGACAGATCCTAAAGACAATGAAGATATTAATCCATGCAACAGTAAGTTCACAGTGAAAGGCTTGGGGATGCTTTCTACTTGGTGTAACTTATGCCTGGTTCAGGCAGAAAATACTCTTCAAGGAACTGGTAAATCATATTTAATGTTATTATGTCCAATCTGTTTCAACCACTTCAATCAAACTTTAATCCAGACAGAAAGAGAGACAATATTCTCATTTATTACCTAAGTGTCTTGCTCACTATACCCAAAATATAAATCACTGCTAGGCAAGATGGGGGAGATCTCTCAAAGGTTTATTATGAGATATGATTATACTGCTCAGAAGAAAATCGTAACTTATTCTGCTTGTGTCATTAACAATTTACTCTCTTTTGAGGCATTTTTTTAAATAATTTAAGGGTGTCCTTTTTAAAAGGACATAGATCAGTTGAAGATAGACTTAGACAGGACATGCTGGAGTTATTTTTGTTTCCAGGTTTTATTCTTAGTTCATATTTCTTGCTTTCAGTAGGAAGCAGGGAAAATAAAACTGGCTGTTTATATACGAGCCAGTTATATCACTTCTATAGTTCTGGGGATGCATAATCTCTCTATCATAAATATTTATATATTGTGGCAATATTTCATATTTGCATTATTGTTCTAATGAACTCTCTTTCTGCATTTACTCCAAGATACTATAGTGAGGGAGGCCATAGATTTGTGTAATTAAGACAGTAACAGTGGTCTTTAGGATAGAAGTTTGGTATAGACTGTATCTTAACTAGGTTCTCAAGCCTGGCTTTCAGCACATGGATCCTAAGTTACCTGTCAGCAACCTCTTCTATAAATAAAAAAAAAATCAATCTGAAATGCTGAATTTTTCTTTTATTTAATGTTCCAGGTAAAACAACAGAAGTACCTGTCCCTTGTGAGATCCATGAGGTGGATGATAATCAGTGTTTGAAGCATTTGGACTATGTTGGTCATGAAGCCTCTGATGAAGAACTAAATTTAAAAGCATTTTCTGAAGGATTAGCTTCCCCTGAGCCATCGTCCAAGTCAAACAACTTCTTTCTGAGATATGAAAGTGCCAAATCACACTCTTCGCTCCCAGAATTTCAGAAAGTGCCTGCGGTTTGGATTGACATCTCAGAAAGTTTCGTGTCAGACTCTAAATTTGAGCAGAAAAATGGAGAGGACACAGATGTCAGTGTCCCAGAAGAGTTTGTCTATGACAATGGTGATGCGTTTCCTAATGGTTCCAAAGAGATGCTGATGGCAATAAGTAATGGAAAGGAAATGTTGCTTAGTGACAAACATGATGAACATGAAGTGCCCACAAGTGACGGCACTGAGACTTTATCACACTCCCAGAAATACCCTGGAGATGCTTCAGATCATGGCTGCACTAGTAATTTGTTTTCTTTCATCCCGTCAGACAAAGCAAATGCCTCCAAAACAAAGTCAGCATGTTCCTCCCGATCTGATAACCCTACCAAGGGAATGGATGTGCCACTTCTGGATGCCTCAGAAAACTCTAGTAGAAGCAAAACCTTTTCTGGGGAGATGACAAAGCAGGGTGAAGATGTATTTGCCAGCTCTTTATGTAGTGATGGTATTTACTCACCTGAGATCCATGAGCAGCAGAAACCTAGCTCTCCAACTGACAGAGTGAAAAAGGATGGTGGAATTAGCAGTTTGTTTGTGGATCAAAACAGACACCTAACAGGGTTTCTCCTGACAGATTCTTTGAAATGTCTAGATTTGGTTACTAACCAATGTAGTAGCACTCTTCCACCTCACAAAGATAATACAAATGATAAATCGTTAGTATGTCTATCATCAAGAAACTTACTAGTTTCAGGAGGTGAAAATAATCATGTACAGGTTTTGAATGAGAGACTCTCATCCACCAGACTCAGTAAGATTGCATCTCTGTCCACATCCATGCCAGAAATTTCTAAGGAAGTCCACACAGAAACTAGTTCATCAGAGTCATTGCAGAGGGTGGCCATAGGAAGTCAAAATAACTCAACAGAAAGGCAAGCCATAGAGGAGCTGAGGAGAGAACAGTTTTCTTCTCTTTCCTCAAAAACCCAATTGTTTCAAGTTGAGAACTGCTCTTCCAAAGGGGAAGATGATACAATTTTTATTAGTGATGAGGATCTCCCTCCAACTTATGAGGCTACCTTGTCAGAAATACTGTCTCCTGTTGATGAAGCATTGTCCTATGGAAGTGCTGACTTGCCATCCTCTAATAAAAAGGATTTGTCATTTCCAAGCGAAGATCTTCCTCCTCCCCCTTTAGGTGCAGATGCAATGAAAAATGATGATACTAGCTTTGGTGTGGGTGATTTCCCATCCCCACCAGAACAAATGACAGTCTCGGAGACTAGACAGTGTATGGATGAAGATATATCACTGAAAATGGATGCATTACCCCAATTACCTGATAACACTGTGCCTGAAGAATTTCCCCTGCTCAGTGGAGAGACAACTGATGCTTTTTCAACTCAGGATGGTAGTCTCTCAGAACAATCTTTAGTTAAAGATATTTCTAGTGGAAAGGAGGGCTTATTAGAAGGAACACATGAGACACCTTTGCAGCATTTGGAGTTTCTGCCTGTGTTAAATCCTATTTCTTCTGGTCAGGCCAGTAAAAGTCCTGACTTCACGATGAAACAATGCGAAACAAGCTTAACACAACCCAAAGCTGAGGAGGACAGTGATGATCCGTTACTATCATTTGAAATTGGGGACAGAGTGCTAGTAAAGCAGACCCAGCCTGGGACCCTGATGTTCAAAGGGCGGACTTGTTTTGGTAGTGGCCATTGGGCTGGTGTTGCACTGGACAAAGCTGAAGGTGATAACGCTGGAACTTACAAAGGGGTGAAGTATTTTGAGTGTGCTCAGCGCTGTGGTGTCTTTGTCAGACCTGGGGATATTTCCCACCTGCTGGGGGCTAATGAAAATGCTTCCAGTTATACCGGGGATGAAGACTCTGACTCCTCCTATGATGACAAATCCTTTAAAGGAGACAGCAAATCCTCTGAAGATGAAAAGCCAGGAGGGCTTACAGAGCAGAAAGCAGAAGACACAAACAGCACAGGAGGATCAGAAGGGAAAGAAAACCAGTCTGGTTTACACATTGCCTCGCTGTCTGGAAAAGGGCAAAAGCTTCCATGTTCTGACCAGTGTAAGTGTAATGAATTCCTCTGTCAAAATAACTTAACGTGCTTGGGATCAGATAAAGAAAAAACAGAACTGACACAAATAAAACAAAGGATTCTTGCAGGTGTGCTTCCAGTGAAAAGTAAGACCAGTAACATGGATGAGGTAAAAATGAGCAGAAATATTTGTTGCTTGGTAGGTGATCAGAAAATAAACAAACTTGCTGATGATGTTGCAAGTGAACTTGCCAAAAAACTTTTGTTTGACACTTTAATTACGTTTTCTGAAGCAGCTCAACACAAATATAACAGTGCCTTTGAAAAAGACATGATGAATTACAGCAAAGGCGTAAGACAAGAAGACAATCAGAAACCATTTCTCTTCAAAGAAAATCCAGTTGCTATCTTACCTGAACAATCTGCAAAGGTTTCTGATGGTTTATTGTGTGATTTAGATATGCTCAGCATTCACGGTTGTCACACAGTAGCAGAAAGAATTGTAACTAAATTTGTAGATGATGCAGTTAAAGAATATAAGAAGATTAAAAGAAAACATGGATCGAAAGTAGACAAGATATTTCACTCGTCTTCAGAAACTTCTCCGACCACCTTGCCAGTAAGTTGAGTCAAAAAGTTTTTGTCTACTTAAGTATGGGACCTGAAATTTGGTCCATAAAAATGATACCATCTCAATTTTTGGAACCAAATTGCTCACTTAATTTGACATATTCCTCATTTAAGGAATTATTCAGTGGCTAGCAGAGGTATGGGAGGACAAGGATGAGCTGAGCATAGGGATAAAGACTACAGCTACTCCAAACAAAACAGGGAACTTTTTTTTTTGGTTGGAATTTGTCAGTTTGTGCAGATATATCAGTTTTGACTCACTTCAATTTTTATTAGTTTTGGAGCAAACCTGGACACCTGTCAGCTCATCTGGTTGATTCCTTTTCAATTCCTGGCTGTGGGACCTTCAGCTTTCTAATTCTGTATTGGCTCTGCCAGCAGCTTCTAGTAAGGTCGTGGCTCTCGGGGCCTCCAGACTCTCACTTTTCCTTCAGCCTCCTGGGAGACTGGAACCCCAAATGAAATGGAAGCTTTTGATGCCTGCTGCTTCCAATCCCACAGTGTTTGATGGATTATTTAAGATGTAGTATCCCAGAAAGTTTAAAAAAAAAAAAAAGCTTTGTTTTGGAGGGCTGGAGAGAATAGTCCCAATTCAGAATAAAAATATTTCAAAATGTCAAAAACTTTCATAGATCTCCAAATTTGGAATTAATTCAAATTCTGAGTTCTGCTAATTACAGTTGAAATAGGTAATTTTAATGACACATCAGTAAGCCTTTCAATAAGCCTGTGAGTAAGATGATGGTTTTAAGTGTAACCTTAACCAGTTGCTAATAACTGCAACACCTCTAAAAATTGTGGAAAAAATACGGAGTATGTCACCTGGCTTTTCTCTTTCTCTCTGCTAAAGTTCCTTGTAAAAATCCTTGATGCTGGTATTTTTGGAAGCTCTGAAGACTTTGATCAGCCTAATTCTGACCAACATATGTTGGCAAGACAAACACAAAAGCAATGCTTGTACAAATTAGATCAGTGGTGCTCAGCTCCTTGGAAGAAAACTGTGGAAGTTCCTCTTCTGATACCGCATTACAGTTCATATGTAAAGAAAACCTCTGCGTGTGCTGTAGAAGAATTATGGACCCCAGAAAACATATATTCAAATTTCAGGAGAAACAGTGTGCCAAAGCACTTTGAATGTAATGATCTCCCAGGGAACGATTTGGAAACAGAAAGCAAGAGGATGTATAATCAGGTATTTTTAAAGCACTGTTATTAAACTTTTCTAGTGTTCTGTAGGTTGACTCATATTAGCTACTTAATATTGTTCTAGCTGCTGACACTAAATATAGCTAAAAGAGCACTGAAGGAGGTATTGCAAAATAGCATTTCTGGTAATTTAATGCAAATTAACTGTACTAGAAGAGATGTCTTTGCTGTGATAGAAGCCTTTTGCTAGAGCTCTTCAATTGCATGACTCTGAACACCTATCCCAGGGTCTGCTTTGGATCTTTTCAGCTTTTTAGAAAGTTGCTAAAGAGCCTAAGTCTCTTGCCTTGGATGCTCTGCTGAGTTTGGACAGATCTTCGTCAGCATCCTGGAACTATTGAGTTCTGTGGACCTCGATCAACACAAAGAGATTAAAAGGTCCCATCAGAGCCTCTTGTACAAGCCATCTATACTTACTGAGTGTTCACACACTACTTGGAGTCCAGCATCTTCTGCTGTACAGCTTTACATACTCCTTGGGTAATGGTCATCGAGACATCAGCTGTAAGAACAGCAGTGATGCAGGTGATGTTAGAAATTTGACACTGAGATGCAAACCTCTATTGTCACCAGCTTAACATTCTTCAGAAGCGTTAAGAAAACTGTTGAAAGGGCATCAGTGAGAGATTCATATTACACTGGTACTGTGTTTTTGTTACAGGTAATATTTGATTTGACCCGTGAGTTGCTGTGTGCAGAGTATCAAGTGACTACAAATCCAAATACATTTCCATGGATGAAAGAAAATTTGAGATCTTACTCTTCCAGACATCTTTGCAAAAGAACGGATGTCAACAAGGTCAAGGTACGTTCTGGGAATGTAAACTATAGAATAACAAGAGGCACTTCAGAGAGCAGATATTGCAATGGCAAAATGAGGAAAATGCAGAAGTATTATGACAGTGTGACTGAGGTGATTAGAGAAGGAAACAACATTGCTCTGAAATGCTTCAATAAATACAAACTGGGCTAATTAGTCTAAATATTCCAAGTATACGGAGTTCCATAGAGGAATGGGAATTGGGCTTCTAAATCCTCCCAGTTATGCCTATCTTGGGTGTAGCCTTTAAAGTAATGTTATTTTTAAAATGTGTTGGTTGGCCAGTATTGATGAGCTACTTCTAGGCCAAATCCCTAAACTTGGGGATGTTTCTAGATTTAAAGCTGGATCTTCATGCTGGCACCTGTCACTCATTTCTGACACACAGTGACAGAATTTCTACGAGAACAATTCTTTTCAGCCTTTTTTATTTTGTAGATGTTTGTTCAGGGTGAAATTACTAAAATAATGAACCTGGAAAAGAATGACTTAGAAATGAAAAGAAAATTCCTTAATATGACAAAGTATGGAAACTGTAAAAGAGACAGAGTGGACCATATCCTGGTAAGCAGACTTCCAAATAGAGATTTGTTTACTTTTAGGTTTAAACTAGAAATTCTCATGCTTTTGTGAGAATCATGTTTACTTAAAAAAAAAACAACTTCAAGTTCTTGCTTTCCTTTCCAGTACACTTGCAATAATTTCTAGGTTTTTTGAGTGGTTTAAATTAAATTAAATAAATTAACAGTGCACATATAAAGTTGTTGGATTGGGTACAGTGTCTTTGTACACTTTAGAACACTCATATTCATGTTATATGTTAGATTCAGGAGCTCCACAAAGAAGAATCTCAATGGACATACTATGATGATGATGAATTAACTGTGAAGATGAGAATGACTGAAGACATATTTGATAGCTTGATCCTTGATACAATCAGAGTTCTTAATACGATTTATCGAAGAAAAGCCTGTAACTAGAAGTATTCCCTGAAAGATTCTAATGGAGGAGTTTTCATCTTCTATATATATATAAATTTTTAGCAGGAAAAGCACCACTCAATAATTTTAACTCTGAACTTGTAACCAATACCAGTGTGGCCTTGGTCTAATTTATATGTTTGTGTTTACAGTGGATGAAAGGATGCAAGCAAGTAGATAGAAAAATATTACACGAAATATTCACCTTGCATTTTGTACTTTGGGAAGTCTCGCTAAGATCAATGTTCTTTTGATGTCACCCAGAATTCAAAGGGTGAAAAATCTTATTTTTGCCTGTGTTTTTTTTGGTCAAGATAGCACTTTATTTGCTTATGCGTTTTTAAGAGCACATGTTTTAAAATTATATGTAAGCCTATACAAGCGGGGTTCAGAACAATTTATGTGTAAATTATCTTCTTCTCAGCTATGTTCAGGTTGGGAACGATGACAGGTGAGAATTGTATTTTGAAAATAACGTTCAGAAAATCATAGCTGGCTGTCTTAAGAATGCAAATGTGCAGATGGATTTAAATCTCCCAGAAACTGAATTGCTGTGGCCCTCTTGTTAGGAATAACTCCTCAAACTGGAACAAGTCTAAAGCTTTTCCCGATGGGTACAGCAGAGGTGATTGTGCACCATTTCTTATGCGCTGTGCAACTGGTTAAAAGTAGCCTGGAGATGGCTTCAGAGGTGTGGCTTACAGGATGATTTTGCCCTGAGAGGATCTAAAGCCAGACATTCACTTTTTAATGTCTATAACTTTATGTAAATGAGAGAAATACTGATGCAATGCACTCTAAAGGGGATACTTTGCTTTCAGTAACTCCAGTTTCTGAAGATTAAATATGTGCATGTGATTAGGTTATTTATCATGCTGTTCGTATGAGCCCTTTAAATTCTTACAACAACTAAAGGTACACTTAGCAAAACAGAGGAAATAAATAATCCTATTATTTTATATTGACAAAATTGGAAGAAAACAAGATTTTAACAAGGATATAGAGACATTCCCTGAGCGTGCTAATTGTTCACTATGTATACCACCATGGTCCTACCTATTTTGCATTAAGAGAAGACCAATGGTAAGTTTTTACTTGTTAGGTTTTTTTAAACAAATACTATGCAAATATTTCTTGTTGGAGTTGAGAAACTGATAATTATTGAGTAATTGGATGTAGGTAGGTGTCCTTTATTTACATCTCATTCATTTGTAGTGTCTTTGAAATAAAATGAAAAGCAGGACAATATAAACTAATATATAAACTTGTGTTTCAAATCACAATATTTACTGTCTGTATCTGCTGGGAAAAATAAAAGTAGATTTTATGTTTATATTTTTTAAATACCAATGACTTACCTGTTTTCATCCTGAATTGTTTGTTTTCTGAATAAACAAAATAAACCCTATGTATCTCAGTTTTATTTATTTACTGCAATTCTAATTGATTTCAAGTTAATTGGTATACGTTGCTATGGAGTAGTTGTTTTGTTGGTTGTTTTTTTTTTTTCTGGACTTACAGGCAAAGTGTTGGATAAAATGATAAATCTCCATATTGAAGTATTGAAGCACTACAGTTTTTCAGTTTGTCACTATGGTTTTGCAGCAGCAGCGGGATCCTTGTTGCATTTGGGATGAAAGCTATTAAAAATATAACTTATGTATGTGAATGAATAGTTGAAGGACTCATTTCACATTTCATACTGGTGCCTTGTGTTACACTGTATGTTACACCTGAGGAAGATAACCATTACATTTGCAATTAGGTTTGTGAGTGAAGTTTCAACCCTTGCAAGTTGCTATATACAGAAGGACATAGCTATAAAGTAAGTACTGCTGATGAGAATAAATAGTGTGTACTTAGAACGTCAGACATATTTAATATCCCCCACCACTCTGTTCAAAACCTTAGATTCTGGCACCCAGATATATTGACCTGTTCAGTCAGTGGCAAGACTTCAATATCAAGATTACTCTCCTTC
>VXBW01000605.1:88491-101881 GCA_013400375.1 Thinocorus orbignyianus | reverse complement strand
TCTGCCAAGTGCGCGGCTGGTTCACTGGTGCCGTGTCCCGTCCCTCCCCCTCCCCCCCGCCATAGACTTTGCGTGGATGTATGACAGCCGTTTTCCTTTGTTGGGCCTCTTTCCGAGGCTTGACCCCCCACTTCCCCTTTGCAAAAACTTGTAGGAACCCCTCTCTCATCCTTCCTCCCCCGCAGCCGGGCGGCGGCAGGGCCCCGCCGGCCACTCGCCCCGGGCCACCGCTGGCCACCGAAGGCAGGAGGTCAGAGCTGGGAAGAGCCTAAAAACTTGCAGTAAATATCTCTCTAAACCGTCGTTGCTTTCCATGTCAGGAGTCCAGTGTACAAAAATAAAACCCCAACCCCAACTAAACAAAGCTAGATGTGTAAATGGGTCCTCCTTCTTATGTGTTTATTCATTACAGTGGGAGGTTTTCTTGCTGAGTTGTTGTGGTCGTGTTTCTTCACCTGTGTGTTTTGCCAGTGTCTTCTGGAAGAACTTTATTCTTTCTCTACACAGTTGCCCATTTGAAAAAAAACAAAATTGTTCCTGTTCCTTTTTTTTCCTGGAGAGTTTCCTGTCCCTGACCTTTACAGGAATAGGATCAGTGGATGTTTCTTTGTCTTACTCTGGCTGTTGACTGTCCTTAAAAAAAGGCCAGGATACAAAGAGGTTCTTAAATGTATTTTAAAGTCACTTGCTTTCTCTCAAGCCACTTTATTATTTTTTATTTTTTATAGATGCATAGTCTCTGCATTGGTAGGAAATGATCTGTGGAAAAGTGCTGTGAAGGAATAGCAAATGATGTGAACTTGCAGTTGACAAGGATTGTGTCAACAGACTTCTGTGTGATACAGTGTGTGTTACTGGAGTCTTGTTCTGTCCACAGAGAGAGAGTGCAGTGTAACATGGTGTCTGTGCTTATAATGGTCTACAGTTAAAGCTGTAAGAAATAAGATAGATTTAGTGTCTAAATCACAGTTGAAATGAGAAGTCCTCATCTTCATGATTAAAAATAACTACCGAAGACTCTTCTAACTGCAACAACTGGCAAAGAAATGCACTTCATATTGGGTGGTTTGGCTGACAGTCGTGCTGTGCTGCTTTGTTTTTGTAGACAGCTTATTTGGAAGAAAGTAGCTAAGTAGAAAGGGGAAGCCTCTTTGCTTAAAGAGAAGCTTCAAAAAGCTTTGTCAGTAAAGCTTTTTCTGACATCTGATTAGCTATAGCATTTAGGGAAGAGCCCATATCTTGTGATTTTCCTGCAAATTTGGAAGTCAAAATTTTTAAAATTGACTTTAAACTTCTCACTTGGTTGAACGTAGGTTGGTTAACTCAAGCGTATAGGACACCTTAGTCCGGAGAAGAATGATTATCTCATGGTGTAGACCTAACTAAACTTCTGTCTTGAGTGTTGGTTTAATCCTGAAGCAGTTGTTTCTAAGTGACGATGGAAGTTCCGTAGTCACAAGAGGATGGTGTCATGCTCTTGGTAGCTGATCATGTATCTGTTTGCTGCTCCCAGAGGAGGGACATGGCAGGAGACACTGAGGTCCAAAGCCTACTTACATGAAGGCTGTGATACTCTGAAAGATTTTGCAACTGATTTTGTCTTGGAGCTGTCCATTTGGTTTTTTGCATGATTAGTTTCAGCTCCCCCCTAGTTTTTTTTGCTTTCATTCTCTCTGCAGCTCGCAAAAAATCGTTCTTTCTTACCTGTGATTTTGTTGTGCAGTAGAGAAGCTGTAAAATTTCCAGTAGGTTTTCTAAATAGCTTCTATGTTAAGTCTCCATTTAGAAAATGCATGCTAACTCATCTAAATCTCTTCTGACAAAATCTAAATTGAATGTATATTATCAATAGCAAATAAGAAATATTTAAATATAGGGACACTAAAGTGGCTTATCTGTACAATCAAATGGTGAATATTGTTTATTTCAAATTGAGTTCTCTAATATGAAGAAAAAGAAGCTGGATTTTTAATTTTATTTGTGCACATACTGAAAGTTAATGTCTTCAATTAAACCCTCTTAATTCTAGAAAGTAAAACATTAAAAGATCTTGCTGAACTGTAACACCTGGCATTTCTGGGGTGCTGTGGGAACACATTCCAAGACTTGAAAACTTGCTGGGTAGCAGAGAATGAGAATGTGAACATAGAGCACCTGAATGGGAAGCAATGAACCCTGGGCACTGGGCTGAGCAGCAGCGTGTCTGAGCTGCTGGGGTGCTCATTTCCTCACCGAATATCCGTGGTGCCAAAGAGCAGTAGAGTAACTACTTGGTTTTCATTGTGTCGGATGTCTGAGGGACTGCCTCCATTAAATTCATGGTCACCGAGTGGTGTCCCTTTAGCTGCCAGCATGACTTTCATCAATGAGAACAGCCAGACTGAATCAGACAAATGGTCTAAGATAAGACTGTGTTTATGAAAATAATCAATGGTGCCATGTGAAGAGTTTTGCTGATGATTATATGTGTGCTCTATAAGAGCTGCAGTGCTCTTCCAGCTACAGGTTTTTGTAGCTCAAGGACTTCCTTAACATTTCAGTGTTAATAATCTTCCATGGACTTACCTGCTTGCTAAATATTCAAGAGCATGTTTTTTTTGTTTTGTATAAAAACAAAAAATGGTGTCCATGATGTGTTCAACAAGAAGTTCTGGAATTTAACTGTGCATTATGCGAAGAATCATCCTGGTTACAAGTTTGTCATCAACAAATTGCTAATTTGCGATCTGTGTCCTCAGCCACTACTAGGAGAGACTGCTAACAAGTGTGTGGAAGTCACTTTTGGCAACATATATGAAAAAAAACATGTGTCAGATTTTCTGGAAAGTTGTAGGTTTAGTGTTACTCTTATGTCATCATTTCCTTCTCCTCCTTCCTCCTCTTTGCCCTAGTGTGTCACCTCCCTTGTTTGTCTGTTGTACCACTTCTTAATTTCTCTTAAACTCCTCACTTATTTCTGTATGACCTGTCTGTCTTCTGTAAAGCAGGTGCCATGTGAACATGTAGCTAAGCAGCCACCTACTCATTTCAACTCTTATTTATGTTCCTGGCGTTTTTCTGAAATGGAAGGATACATGGAGGCACTTGAAAACAATGAGTAAGCAGTAGATGTGTTAATTTATCAACGGCTGTCATTTAGGGCAGAGTGTGTATGTAATCTCATTGCCAGTTTATCAGTTTGCCAAAGATCTGCAATATGCGTTTGGTTTTTGCACAGAGGCAAAGCATTAGATAGGCACAGAAGTCCAGATGTCTTTAGTGATACCCATTGAATTTAACAATGATAATTATAGAGGAAACAGTAAAGACCCTGTTGGAATATCAAGGAAAATATTAGGTCCTTCAACACCATACTGTGCTTTTGCAGCAAATGAACTCTGTATCCCAGATTAATTGGTGTAATTCTACTGGAAATGTATGTATTGTTTGTTGTTGTTAAATCCAAGCTATAATGGAAGCATGTAGGTGTTCATTCTAGCATCCTCTTACTTTCTGCTGTAAATGTTACTATCCTGCTGTTAGATCTATTCTTTCTGCCCATGCTGTGATTTGTGAGCTTCTGTAACCCTGTTTCAGATGATGAGCTGGGTTAACTTGAACAACTAGAGTAGTGTGATGGTCAGCTTTTGTCAGCCTGCTGTATTTTGACTGAAGGAGGCTGGGAGGGGTTCAGACAAGTAGTTGAACTGGTTTGGGGGGGACCCTACTATTAAGAGAAGGGAGGATGTCCAAAAGTCTAGGGCTGTAATTTCAGCGAAAGGAAATGCGAGAGCTTGTACTTGTTTCTTCATAAGTCAAAGCTGTGAAATATGTAGTTGTTGCCATTCAACATAACACACAATAAAAGGAGAAAATTGAACTTGTTACTGGGAAGGGTCCGTAGACTTCTCACCAGAACTTGTAAAGCAAGAAATTTCACAGGCAGGTACATTGCAGGAAATGGACATGTTTATGACATTTTGTGAATCCTTGGCATCAAGTAAGTTCAAATTTTTTAAACAGCTATGCTGCCTATGTGTGTCTGGGCCATCAGGTTTTTTGTTAGTTTCACTTTCCATTTCTTGTCTGATACTCAGATTTTCATTGCACTGACTACTAAGTTCTCTGACAACCTTTTTAATTGCCATTTTAGCTGCCCTTCGTAGAGATAAAACAGTAAAGTTGGGGTCCTGTGTTTTAGCTTGCACCTTGAGTAGGGTGTAACTGGAGTAGCTTAACATGTTAATAGTTGCTTGGGTGCGTGGGTGCCTTTTTTTGTGAGGCTTAATAGCACGTTCTGACCAACTGACTGTGAAATAATAGGGATTATTAGGAATTATTGACTCCAGTTTCTGATATGTTCAGGGCTGTGCCTTTCTGGGTTTTCATAGTTCCCTGAGGACCGTGTCTGCTCTGAAATAGCTTTTGAAGTTAAACTAAATTTGTTGCAGAACTCTTAAGAACAAGCTGATGCTGTGTTCAAGCCATGAATAATTTTTAAGAAGTTTCTGCTCCTTGTATTTTTTTATAAAGTCCCAACTGTGAAGATGTTTAACCCCATCCATAATTTATCTTGTCTGAGAATGGCACCTGTTTAAAAATACAAAAGAGCTACTGAAAGATTAATAGGCCAGGAAATACCTTATTCAGCTGTCAGCTTAACTCCAGCTGGCCGCTGAGCCCCACACAACCACTCACTCGCTTCCCCCAACAGTATGCGGGAGAAAATTATAAGGGTAAAAGTGAGAATGTGTGTGTGTCAACATAAAGACAACGTAATAGGTAAAGTGAAAGCTCTGTGCACAAGTAATATATAAATCACGCACTCCTTCCCACCTTTGGCTGAACACCTGCCTGCCATCTCCAGGAAAGCAGGGCATCATCGCGTGTAATGTTTACTTGGGAAGACAAGTGCTGTAACTCTAAACATCCTTTCAGTCTTCTTTCTTCCTCCAGCTTTTATTGCTGAGCATGGTGTTACATGGTACATGACATCCCTTTGGTCAGTTGGAGTAATCTGTCCCAGCTGTCTGCCCTTCCAGCTCCTTGTACACCCTCAGCCTCCTCACTGCCAGGGCAGTGAGAAAAAGAGGAGGCCTTCACACCGTATAAGCACTGCTCAGCAATAACCAAAATGTCCTTGTGCTGTCCACAGTGTTTTGATCTCAAATCCAAACCATGGAACTGGACAAGACATTATGAAGAAAATCATCCCATCCAGAACTAGTGCACAGCTGAAATGGTATTTAAAGGAAAAGCATTTTACCTGTAATTTGTCCAGAAAACAAAACTTTAATATCTACTATTCTTAACAAATGGAACTTGCTATTTGTGACAAATATAAATTATTATATTTTTGTAAAACGAATAATACACAGGCAGCACCTCCATTTCACTGGATATCTTCCTATAAGAGTCATTTCTAGACTTAGTACCTTGTATGCAAATTATACCAGCTGCAGGAATGAGCTTTGTTTCTTGAGATTTCTCAGGTGCCCCCAAGGTCTATTTGAGTCATCTTCTTTTGCAAATATTTTTCAGTTGTTGTTTGTGGAAAAGAGGGTATATGAAATTTGAAGAAAGTAATTTGTAAGTGGTATGCTAACTACAGCTGTGAAGTTGTACAGTTTTGGAGTGGCACCTGGGAAGGAAGAATTACAGACACCAGTAGAGGTTAGGGGCAGACCTGCTGGAAAGCACTTCTGACGAGAAGGATCTGCGGGTCCTGGTAGGCAGCAAACTCTCCGTGAGCCAGCAATGTGCCCTTGTCACCAAGAGGGCCAATGGAATCCTGGGCTGCCTGGGGAAGAGTGTGGCCAGTAGGTGGATGAAGGTCATTCTCCCCCTCTCCTCTGCACTGGTGAGGCCACAGCTGGAATACTGCATCCAGTTCTGGGCTCCCCAGTTCAGGAGAGACAGGGAACTACTGGAGTCAGTCCAGCATAGGGCAACAAAGGGATTGGAGCATCTTCCTTATGAGGAAAGGCTGAGAGAGCTGGGACTCCTTAGCCTGGAGAAGGCTGAGGGGAGACCCTATTCATGCTTATAAGTATCTGAAGGGTGGGTTGAAGGAGGATGGAGCTGGACTCTTTTCAGTGGTTCCCAATGACAGGATGAGGAGCAGTGGGCACAAGCTGGAACATAGGAAGTTGCATTTAAATATGAGGAAAAACTTTAGGGTGAGGCTGACAGAACCCTGGAACAGGCTGCCCAGGGGATGTTGTGGAGGCCCCTTCTCTGGAGATTTTCAAGACCCACCTAGATGCAGTCCTGAGTAATGTGCTCTAGGCAATCCTGCTTTGGCAGGGAAGTTGGACTAGATGATCTCTAGAGGTCCCTTCCAACTCTGACAATTCCGTGATTCCTTGAAGCTTGATACAGAATTCTTAGCTTTCTTGAACAGTGCCAGTGAATAGGATCTTACCCAGCTCAGTAACAGAAAGAGATCCATAATCCTGCCAGGACTTGATGGCATGCATTTATAGCTCTTCCTAGGATATCAATTCCTTTCCACAAAGTGGGAATAGTTTTGTGTTGTCCTCTGGTTAACTTCTTGCTTTAGGCGTATAAACATTTGGGGGTTTATGTTAGACCATACTTTTATAAGGTTTAAGGTGAATTTTGTGTCTAGTAGAGTTTCTTCATGTGAGTGAAGGCCAGATAGAGTCAAAAGTAACCATCAGTAATGGAAATATCTACCTCAGATAAAACTGAAAATGCAGACTGAATCTTGAAGATGTATTCTCCAAGGAATCTTTTCCATCCTTCATTAATCAAGGGCACCATTAAGAGATAAAGCGGGAAGCCCTCTACTGTGTGCAACAAGTGTTTGGGAAGGCTTTTGTTCCCTCCGTCTGTCTGTATTACAGCTGTTTTTCATGGAGGTGCATTGACAAGCATTAACTACATGCCATTCTGCATCTGTGGTGGTGTGGGGTCCTCACTGTTCTAAACCTCAGATCTACCAAAATGTCAAGTGAGTTGCTGTTCAAAGTTGAGTAGCAGCAAAGCTATAGAATGACGATATGTTTTCGTGAGTAGTTGCTCTTGGTGATAAAACTGCTTAAACCTCACAGGGAAATTGAGCGTTTCTGTGTTCTGCTGTTCTAGCTGAGGTATAAGATGTTGAACTCGCAGCTCTATGCAGCACTGCCCGGAGAGACAGACTGTTTCTTCTGGAATATGCTCCTTCTGACTTCCAAAATCACTTAAAACCTGTTGACTATTAAATATGACACATACTATCTATGTATGTTATCTTTTGTAGAATTATGAAGCGTGTCAAGAGGTGAGGTTTTTTAAAATTCCCTAGTTATTTTTGTCTAAATTAGTTGCAACTCTTATGATACAGCTTACGTAGAGTGAACATGTATGAGAGCATGCTAATTGGCATGGGATCATTTTGGCGTTGGTTTCGTATGAGATGAGAAGTGTATGTGTGACTAGTGGATTGATTCCTTCTAAGGTTATAAACTCTGCCACATTGCAGTTCCCAAGTGTTTCTGCTTTGGTTTTCTTTTCAGGCTCTAAGGCAAAATCAAACAAGCAGTTTGAGTGGCTTCTTCTTTCGTTGTTTATCACTTTGATGATGTTTATTGGTTTGTTTATTGGTTTCCCCACAGTATATATGCGCTTTGCAGAGAATGGCAGCCTTTGGCAAAGGGAAAGGAATACAGCATCTCATGTCATTTGACAGGAGTGGTTCTTTGTCGCAACCAAAATCTGGTTTAGAGGAACATAAATTTTTTGGTGGTGTTGTATTTGCTTTTATCTCCCTCTGTCTTCAGCAGGGAAAACACTGAGGAAAACACGCTTACTTCCTCTGTGAAGATTTTTCAAATGACTGAGATCAGGATAGATGAGGGGGCGAGGATCTTGTGGTGGGCTGCTTGAAGTAAAGCAGGATGTATGCTGTTCTTGGAGAGCCAACCAAAAGGAAGGCCTCTCCATTAGAACTGTTACCCTGCCACACTTATGAATGTGAAAATACAAACGAGACAGACTTTTTCTGTGGCTTTTCAAAATTTTTTATTGCCTGTGGTATTTATTGAAATGTAGCCTGAAATGTTTAGTACCCATTTTGAATTCAGATATCAGTGATTCAGTTAAAAATTCAGTTCTTCTGTTAGGTGTGTATTTATTTTATGAGTGAGCTATACGTTTGGTAACCCAGCTTTGATATTGCTGTAATTTTCCTGAATGTCTTCCAGTATTTATCTTTTTCAAGTTCCAGCCTTCAGTGAGCTGAATGAACCATATCTATGGCAAGCCTGGCTTCCGTGTACAGTACAGTGTGACCCTCTGTGGCAGTAATACCCAAAGTCAGCCTGCTGCAAGTTATCAAAATTTCTTGTGGCCGCAAGGAGCTTTGAATTGTTTGGATGGCATTGACACATTCTTTTTATCTCTGAAGAGCTGGTATATGTACGGATCCAAATTTAAATCCAAGCCTTTCCAAAAGGAACTTAAATTATGTCCAGCAATACTGACAAACTTATTCTAGGTATTTCTGTAGCAGCTTTTGTTTCATGTTAATTAAGCCTGAGGAAATGGGTGACTTTTTTTTCCTCTCTTGGCAAAGAAATGAAAAGAGCTGTTGACTAACTCATATCCTTTGTTTATTGTTACCATGCTAGGAGTAGGAAATGGAAATAGCTGACAGGGTTTCCTTTTTGTGCATCTTGCATCTTGCTTTGTTTCTTTGCAGTGAAAGAATGTTTGTTGCAATAATTCTTAATACTGACACATGGCAACTGGTTCTCTTTTAATTATTTGACTTTTTTTTTTTTCTTTTCTTTTTAAAACAGTCAAGTCCTTCATCTCCAGAGCCAGCAGGTCTTCCTGCAGAAGACCTCAGCACAAACTCCAATGGTCCAAAGCCGACAGGAATCATGCTAGATGATGACAGAGAAGACCTCTTTGCTGGTAATTGCTCTTTTCTTCTAATGTGTCTGCATAAACTCTTTTGCTCTTGGACTGAAAGAAATATGGTTTTCTGAGAAGGGGGATTAAAACCTCTTAAATAGTTTGACAATGGTGCACAGGTTTTTTCTTGTGGTACTTTGTAACATTTGTTAAGTTTGTTTAGTAAATACAAGCTTCTCAGTACTGTCTACTGTCTGTGCATAGTGTGTGGCATTTTTAGTTGGTTAGTAATGTCCTCTGCTGATATGAATAATGATACTTATTATTAGGAAATTAATGGTATTCAAATCTATTTGTCTGTAAAAACATGGCTTAAGTTGCATCCTTGTTTTCTGCTTAATAACCATACATAATCCGTCCCAGTCTTTTTTTCCAATTACAAGGGAAGATAATTCAGATCCTGTTGCAAGCTGAAGTGCCTTCCTTTTCTTAAGACTCTTTTGTTGTAATGGAAAGGTAATAAACTGGTACATGGAACCAGTCCCATTGTTTCAGTAGTTCATAGTCTGTCTCTGATACTTGATAGTACTGCACGTTTTGGAGAAAGACATGTGAAAGTTCTGATAAGTAATTAGTCAATAGGCAACACATTTCCAATGTTCCATTAATCCACCACAACTTTGGTGTTGGTTTTTGACTACCGTCACATGGATTATAGTTGCTGCCAGTTACAGGTGTAGTAGCATTAACTATTAAGGAAAGGAGATGTATTTGGAGTGTGTTATGTACCTCAAATATGATTCTGGATGCTGTTTCTCAGTACTGACACTTTTACTGCATATTAAGTGAGTTAGTTGACGGTCTGCTTTGAACACAGTTCCCATCACATTGTCATTGATTCTGTGATGTAAACATTCAGAAAGGAATGTTATGGCCTTTAGTTCAGGGTTATTTTGTATAGATACGTGAATAAGCTTGCCTGTTATATTTGTTCTGAACTTACTAAATTTGGTTTTTGTGTATATTTGAATTTATATTTGCTCATAATACATTTAGAATGTACTGACAAGGTTACTGTAGTAAACTGGTTTAGTGGTTAGCTCTCTGAAAGTATTTGAAGAGAAAATGAGGATAAAGAATAGAGGAGTAATCTTACTTTTTTGGAATTTATATTACCTGCTCATATGACTTACAAAGTTTAGCAGTGCTCCAGCAATGAAGCTTTCTAGTACTAGTAATTTGGTTATTGAGCTTCAGTATATAAAGCCAGCTTTTTATAACCATAGAGCCATCTGGAATGGATATTTTAAGAAAGCCAGTTCTCCTTTGGATAATATTGAGAAAAAAGGTGACTGGAGTAAATATTGAGGGGAACCAGACAGAAGGAACAAATGTTAGCAGCCAGATTGTTTCAACTGAAATGAGTACTGTAAGGAAAACATACAGAACTGATTTAATGAATTTTAGTTTTGCTGTGGAATACATTGTCTTAAACACATGCAGCACTGAACTGAAAGCATCTAACGGATAATGCATGTCTAACACAAATAAGACTGGTCTTTAAAAGGTCAATTTATGTGCAGACTTAAGCTAGTACAAACTCTGAAATAAGGAAAAAAACCAAGAGTGATTTATGGAACCTAAGGCAGAATTTATTTGTCACGGTATCCTGTTCTAAACAGGAACTTTGTGTAAATACGTTTGTCCCCTAGTGTTGAACTTCTGTCTTTCTATCATCAGCATAGATGTTCTCAAAAATGACATGTAATTTGTGTTCAGTGTTACGCACTCACAAGTATAACTCTTCTTTAATTTCTTAGGGCTGTTGGGCTAGACAGTGATGTTAATCCATCTGATTAATTTCCTAATACTGATTTGCAATGAACAGGAGCAGTGTGAGAAGGCAACATGAGATATCTATTTTCTTGTTTCTGGCATGATTGTGTAAACCTGGCTTTCTATGAAAGCAAGACTTGATTTACAAGTGAGTGTGACTGGGGTTTTTTCTTGAACATGTTGAAATTCCAAAGAAACCTGTCTTGGCAAAGTTTATAGGGATGTTTAACTGGAGACAAAGAGAATGACGTTCCACAATTTTTCACGTTGTTCCTTCATATTAAATTACTAGACACTGTAAAATCCAGGTAAAGAAAATCCTATAGGTGGCTTCTGAAGGGAGGGACTTTGAAACCTCAATCCTAGCTTTGTAGGCTCTGTAAAAATGTGGTAGTATGTCTCTCTAGCTATTGTAGTCTTGATAAATCTTTTTCATTATTCCATTCAATAATGTAACCTAATAGAAAAGGAGGTGAGGGAGAACAAATTATATGATTTCTTTTACTGTTTTAATGCAGTTCAGAACCTGGGAATTTTTTTAGGCTTTTTTGACTACGCTTAAAGCCTCTTTGCTATTGTGTTTCTGCAGCAGCTGCAGGATAGTCTGTGCAATAAAATGCTTTAGGTATTCATTACCTTGTCACTGGTGAGTCATAAGCACCCTGGCTGAACTATTAAAACCAGGTTTCAAAGGTGGAAGAAAGTGTACTTTCCAGCTGTCATTGGAGACCACTAAATTTTGCTGCTGCATTCATTAGTATTGTGGTTCTTGGCTCTGTAAAAAGGCAAACTACCTTGCTAAACCCACTTTAGCACTTTCACCTTTAGAATAAAAGTCTTTGTGTTAATTATTTGGCCAAAAAAGAATCACTTTATTTGTAGATCTCTTATTGTAAATTTATTGTAGATCTCTTACATGTGGAGACCATGGTCTCCAAAATCAGGTAGCATTAAGAGTAGCTCAAGGGGGTTTGGGTGATACCGTAAAACCTGGCTGTCCTTAAGCTTCTAATATAGAGTGAAGAGCTAGATATCGAATTAGTCTTCCAAAATGTAGGCCTAGAGTTCTGCATGTAGCTGCAGAAACATGCTGCAGGCTGCCTGTTCAGGACAGCTGTCACTGCTTTCTGCCTCTGCTACTCGTAGGTGATGAGCAGGTCTGTGGAGTTATATCAGTATTCTGTCACCATGTTTTGAAAAATGGGAAATTATAAATTTTCCACTCCCTAGTTTGGCAAAAGATTACTTTTTTTTTTTTTTTCAGCTCTGAAAGATGTTTGCGAATTGATCGTCTTATGCAAATGTCTAGCTACTGTGCCCTGAGGATTGTCAGTGTAGGGGGTGACATTTGTTTTTACTAGGGTTTTGTTTTGTTTTTCTTCAGGTTGCAATAGGTTTGGCTTGAGACTTTTTTCCTTGGAGTTGATACAGAAAAGAAGATACTAATTCTGTGGACCACAGAAGACAGGTGCTTGAGGCCCAGCTGAGCAGCAAAATTTTCTGTCTGTCAGGCTGTTGTCATGTGGTGTGTCTGACAGAAGAGTTCAGTGCAGATGCCTTGCTGCTTTTTAGAAGGTTGTTGATCAGTTCTAGATCTTTTCTGCGGAAAACAAATGCATAAAAACATGTGAAACTACAGTTTTGAAGTCAGAAGGCGGCCTTATTAGCTGCTAACTTCTGTTAAAACTATTTCAGTTCTCATTAGGATTATTTTAGTACTCCTGGTATAACATTAAGGGTCATGGGTCATGACTTAGGTGTAGTAGTTTTCACGGTCAGTTCTGTTAGGATATCTGTCTCTGAAATAAATATTGCTACACTTGGGGAATCTTCTTTCAGTAACTTGTTCTCTGTTCTGGACAACAGTTTCTTCTTCAGTTTACCTCCACATTTATTTTTTCACCTGAGTAAACTTTCAAAGATAATAAACCAATTTAAACACCTAAGCCATGTCAGAACGTTAGAGGTCTGACATTTAGAACTAGGACCAGTAAAAATAACTTACTCAGCTGAAGTGAGCTGCTAGTGAGGATTGGCAAACTCACACTTTCTAAGCTGATACTTAACAAATATGGTGGTGAAAAGTAGAGGAACGATCTGTTTAATGCTAAGATTGAGTTCCATGTTTGGATGCTGATAGAAACTTGGTGTAGTTGGCTATAGAATATTAGATAAGCATAAATACTTGCCTTCTGCAGCAGGATGAGATGTTTTGGGGTCTTTTGGAGCTAAGTGTCTTGACAGTGATTCATAACAACAATTGTTAATGGCTTGTGAGGTAGGTATTTATGTATAGAGATCTTACACCATTAGTTTGATGGGAGTGCTTAATATGTGCTGACAGCTACTATAGCTGATGTGAGTGTTGGATCTCAGTGTTTTCCTCCTAAAAGCTGGGCAGAGCAGTTGCCTCTCTGTGCAATGAGAGCTTAGGCTTTTTGAGAACTTCCTAGGAAATCAAGATGTCTAGATTTCTTTTTTTTCATGCAAATACAAATACAGAATAAAAAAAAAAAAAAAGCACAACACCCACAAACAACAGAGGGATCCCTGAGTTTTAGGTTTTAGGTAAGGGAGTGGGGGTAATGATAAAATGAATAAATTAAGCAAATGTGTTTGAAAGTGCCGTAATTTCTACTCTGAAACCTGCTGAATTCATCCTTCTGTGAGGAAAAAAAAAAAAAGCAAACAAAAAACCACCACCACCCCC
>VXBW01000605.1:61500-86430 GCA_013400375.1 Thinocorus orbignyianus | reverse complement strand
GGTTTTTTTTTTTTTGTGTGTGTGTGTGTTTGGGTGTTTTTTAATTAATGTTGAGGGTGATCAAGCACTAGCACAGGTTGTCCAAGGAGGAGGTGGAATCTCCATCTTTGGAGATGCTCAAAACCCTTCCATACATGGTCCAGAGCAGAATGCTGTAGCTGACTCTGCTTGAGCAGAGGGGTTAGACAAGGCAGTCTGCAGAGGTCTCTTCCAACCATGATCTGTAGAAGCCTCTTTAAAGCTTGGCAATTGAATGATGTACTCCAAAACACAGTGATGACCGCAAACTTTGTGAGTTTCAAGCCAGAAGGAGCATTTGCTTCAAACCAAGTTAAGGCATAGTGACCCTGAAGTTTGTTTTTTGATTTATTTTGAGCTTCAGTATCAAACAAAATTTAGGCATAGGCATGCAGTCATTTTTGTCCCTGAAATAAGAGAAGTGTGGTTTTGTTCATTGATGCAGAACATCAAGGATTGGCAAAAAAGTATTACAGAAGAATGAGAAACAGAATGTCTCTAAGTGGCAGCAGTAATAAAGCTGAGTGGGTTTGATATATTGATTGTGAAAGATTGTAGTAGTACTTTTTTCAGTAGTAAATAATGTTGTTCATTGTATATTATTTCCAGTTCTATCTTTACATTGCTAGGAGATGATGGGCTTTTCTAGAGAAGCAAACAATTCTTCTCGGCACAAAACCATGTTGTATAACTATTTCTGATCTTTAGAACTCCACTTTTATTACTTGTTGAGTAAGGACTACTTATATTCATTATATGTAACTGGCTTTAAAAACTTTTAAAGAGAGATTGCATATTTTCTTTTTGAAATTCAGTGGTTCGTATAGACTGAAGTTGCAAGCAGAGGCCTTTTCCAAATTGCACAGTGAACCTTTTTGGTAGCTTCATATAAGTTGGGTTGGATCTGCTTTAATGCCTTTTTACCTGCTTGGTAAAGTACTTATTACAAACCAGACTTCCTGTGGCAAGACTTGAGATCAGTTGAGAAGTCAATTTTGGTATCAAATGACTATTCTGTGGTCAGTGTTATCTTTTAAGGAACTAGAATTCTTGAAAATGTACAGTTGGCAAGAACCACATCATTAGTTATTTAAACTAGAGCAGGAACTTCTCTGTACCCAGGAAGTGTGCAGTTTGCCAGTGGTCAAAACCAGTTAGTAGAGGAAAGCATGTGGGATTTGTAGAGCATAGATTTAAAGGCAGGTGAACCATCTGCAGTCTGAAGAATATATTCCGTTTCTACTGAACTGTTTTAAGCCTCAAAGAGACTGGGGATAGATAGATAGATAGAGACTAAAGATAGTTGGTCTTACTAGTCAGAATGTCTCACTTGCTGATATTTCTATTTTACAGCTTGTGGGCTTTTGGCAGGGACTGGGGGGTGTTATGGTTGTGTAACTTTATTTAATGTATGGTTTGGTCTGCTCAGTTGCCAACTTATATGACTAAATCAGCTCTTGGTCAGAGGGCAAAAATTGAAACAGGTACAGGTGCAGAAAAAGAGCTGCTAATGTGGTAAAAAAGGCCTTCATTAGTTTTCACAATATGTCATGCAGAAATATATCTTAGCACTTGTGATAAGGTAGCAAGAACTTACCATTTGTGACTACTTTAAAAGACTTCTTACCTAACAGCATATTAAAAAAAAATAACTGCAATATTAATCTTACTTCAACCCATTATGCACTACAAGCTCAAAGATCACATGTAGTTTCATGTTCGTGTTGAAATAAATTATCTGGTATATATGGCTGCTATTTACATATGATCTTACTAAATTTGTATATTGCCATTTTTCATTGTGCATTTTTGTTATCTTGGTGATGCATATCCACCTCTAGTGCATAAAAACTTCTTTGCTTCTCAATATGTGTCTAGAAGCAACAGAAGAAGTTTCCTTGGACAGTCCAGAGAGGGATCCAATACTTTCACCAGAACCTACTCCTGCAATCACTCCTGTAACACCTACAACATTAGTAGCTCCCAGAATGGAAACAAAAAGCGTAGCAGCTCCTGTGATTTTTGATAGATCCAGAGAAGAGGTATGCAGTAAAATTCTAAATTATGGAAATGTCTTTGTTTTTGAAGCTTTTTCTTCTTTTATAATTACAGTTTCTAGATGTTGGCTCATGGGATTATTGTTTGCTAAGGGGAAGTATGTAAAAGAAAACCTGTTCAGTTTATTTCACATATAAAGTTTAATATTAATTTAACTTATGAAACTACCATAAGAATTCATTACTTAGGTGATTATATTGGAAATCTGTAGTGTGAGGAGTAAGAAGACTCGTTCCTTCAGAACAGATAAGTGTATGTGGGAGTAAATTGTGAGCTTGATATGGGAGAACTGTTAATGATGTATAGTATCTTTTACTAGCATGTTACATGTCGCAGCTTGGATTTCTGAAGCTGTTGTTAATGGGGAAATGAAGGAAGCAGTTGTTAGCATTATCCTGCATGCTCACAAACCACTGAGGCTAATGGTACTTCTAACATTGCTATTTCCATTTGGTGTTCTGTTCAAAGCCTGGGCATTGCCGAATGCCATTCATTCTGGAGTATGCTCTTACTAGGCAGTGCCTGTGCTAAATGAGCTCGCAAACAAGGCTTGTTTGTGACTTGATGATGGCTGTCCCTAGATACCATAAGATGGCATTTTATTCTGGTTCCCCCCAAAGCTTCTTTCAGCCCTGGTACACTGTGCCTTCTGCCATGGTTTTTATGTATATTACATGAAAAATTACAAAATTCTGCATGATTATCACTCATCGACAGTTATCAGAAAATTCTCAATCTGTTACTTTTCCCTTCCCAAGCTCTTCTGCCACAGATACTATCAATAAAAAGGGGAGTATATGTTCTTTGATTAGAGGCATATAGAATCGTCGAAAATAGAAGTGGTTATTCAACGATAGTATCTGCTGGCTTTGTGGGAGATACATACCCCTAAGATAAATATTAACTGAAAATTTTGATGCCAACAAGTGCTGAGAAAAGACTGCCATATTAAAAGCTTTTGCAGGAAGGCTTAGATATAAAACTATAGAATTTTAAAATAATTTAGGTTTTAAAAGACCTTTAAGATCATTGAATTTAATGGTAAACCTAACACTGCCAAGTCCACCACACAAACTTTGTTGCAGCAACACATCAACGTTAAAAATTGTATTCGCTTAACATAAGATGGTGGCTCTGGAAAGAGTTTTTAACTGTACAAACATACTGACTTTTCCTCCTCCTTCCTCTGTACCCTTATCCTTGTAACCATTCATAATATGAATGCATGTTACTTTGTTAAATATGGCATGTCTTCTTCCTAGATTGAAGAGGAAGCAAATGGGGATATG
This sequence comes from Thinocorus orbignyianus, assembly GCA_013400375.1. Classification (NCBI taxonomy): domain Eukaryota; kingdom Metazoa; phylum Chordata; class Aves; order Ciconiiformes; family Thinocoridae; genus Thinocorus; species Thinocorus orbignyianus. The sequence continues at coordinate 83,065 of VXBW01000605.1, read as the reverse complement.
TTTGATATAGAAATCAATGTTTCAGACCCAGAGAAAGTTGGTAAGTTCCTTGAGCCTAGTAAAGTCAGGTGTTAGACTGTCTTACCCCGTGAAGACCATGCTGACGTTTTAGCATGATCTCTTTTGGCAGTTTTTAGTATCTATATGGAAAGCTACTTAATGTATATTTTGGAACACACACAAAAAAAAAAACTTTGTGGAGGGATTAAAATAACTTGCCCTAGGATAATTTATCTTAATTTTCTTACAGGAGATGGCATGAATGCTTATATGGCATACAGAGTAACAACAAAGGTAACCAGTGCAACACATATTTGCAAATAACTTTGTGTCATATCTGAGTAGATGGATCAGTAATTCATAATGATTTTTTTTTTTTTAAGACATCACTTTCCATGTTCCACAAAAATGAATTCTCTGTTAAAAGAAGATTCAGTGATTTTCTTGGCTTGCACAGCAAATTAGCAACAAAGTACATGCATATTGGTTACATTGTGCCTCCAGCTCCAGAAAAAAGTATTGTGGGTAAGTGTAGTTCCTGGAAGGTTGAATTTAAATGTGTAATTTAAGTGCTGTAATATAAATTAATGTTTGTTGGACTCAAAAAATAAGTATCTTTTCTGCACAGATATTACTTACTACTTATCAGGTGGTCCAAATGATTAAATATTCTTCCTGTTTTATATTTTAAAAATGTTCCGGTTAATTTGGGAAGATACGTACTGGTCTCTTCCTAGCTGAGACGAGCATTGATAACAAGAAGGACATTTGTCTTAATACACGGCTTTCTGTTCCTTATCTATCATTCTTTCTTCACTGTTGCCCTTCAAGAGCTGATTAGTCTATCAAAACAAAGATGTTAAAAGAAAGTTTATTTTTAACTTGTGCTGTTATCAGTTGCCTGCAATATACAGAGCTTCATATGTACCCCACTGCTCTAATACTTCAGTCTGTTTCTTTTGGTCATGGTGAATGCTATAACTTAAGATCTTCAAAGTTCTAATTTAGAAAACCCTTTTGAGTGATGCTGGTCTTTGTGAATGCCTTGAAGGATCTCTTCCTTTCTCCATGAAATAAGAAGCATGCCTGATACATTGAAGCAACTTTACTTTTATGAGCTATAAGTAGTAGAGGTTCTTTCACAATAATTAAACATTTAAAGCAGTAAAACCTGTTGAAGTCTTTAGGCTTACCCATGTAAATAAATGATTTGACTTTAGAATGCTGATATGTACAGAGTGCCAGGACTTTTTTTTTTTCCAGTAGTTTAGTCTGTAAAGTTAATTGGAGCAGCACCTTTTCATTTAAATAGGAATAGGGAGACTGAGTAGATGTGGACAGCAGAAAGTTTGGGAAAATCATGCTTTAATTCTGTGAAAAAGCACTGCATTTTTCAGTCTGAATTTTTGATAGTTCTTGAAAATAATGTATAATTCCTTAATAACTAGTTATTCATGTTTAATTACAAATGCTAGCAGGGCTTATAAAGGTGGAATGAGGCTTCTATTCATGCTCTTTGAATGATAAAACAATTAAGGTGTTTATGAGTGTGCAATTACATGGAAATGAAGTGCTTACCTCACAGTCAAATTAATCTGTAAAACAAAACTTTTGGGGATTTGCATGTGTTTTTTTTGTTTTTTTTTTAGTATTTGAGGTACTGCTTAAGTAAACCCAATATAAATATTGATAAACCTGGAAGTGTGTAAAATGGTGGGACTTAACTGCAGTGAGAGCAAGCACTGGCTGTCACTTCAGACCTTTGTAGAGACACTTTGTTAAGCTACAGATAAATTGGGAGAGCTCACAGACTCTAGGATATTTTCCAAAGACTGTGGCATTCCTGCTTTAAACTTGATCTGTAGTGTACAGGTGGTACTCAGTTCTGCTGAAAATTACACAGTCCATATATTTCTAGTTCTGGGGAAAAGAAGGGGTGCTAGGCTGACTTAAAATGAGGCATCTTAAAGCAGAAAGCTGGCAAGAATTGCTGAAAGTAAGATGACCTACTGAGTTCACATCACAGGTGTTTATTTTTAAAGTCTTGATACTAAATATCATACATTCAGTGTTATGCTGTGTGTATTGTACAAACTCTTTGGTCTGTTCATTCCATTACACTGTTGATAATGCCTGGAGTTTTAAGCTCCATCTTTATTTTGCAGGGCGGGAGGGATGGCTAGTATTTCAGACCTTAGCCGCTTGATTACGTATTCAGATTTTTCCCCTATTAACTTGTTTTTGATATCAAATGTGAAGGTTCCTTTGTATTAAAATGCAACATTTCTGCAGTGAAATATTAGTGAATAGCAATACTCCCAACACAGAACGGTGAGGCATATGAATTGCCTAACTTGTTTGAATACTTTAATCCTTGTACTTAGAGACATACTCAATTTTACAGATAAATTTATGGATTTACAGTTACATAACACTATGTAGAATACCATTGAAAAAAATACCCATCAGATTTATTTCCATCATGTTAAAGAGAAGGGAAAAACTAAGACTGCACCAAGAGGTTAAAAGTCCCTCCTTGTTCCTATAATGATGCTGTTTGTCCCCTCCATGGGTTACTGTGTGAAACTTCTAAAGCCAGAAGGGAGATTGGGTGAGGAACAACTTCGGGAACTGTTGACCTGGCAGGTCACAGAGTTCCTATTCAGAATCTCGGACTTAGCTGGAGAATCACAGAAGTAACAAAGCAGGAATACACTATGGGTAGCAATAAGATGTTTGGACTATATCATAACATACCTCACCTGTGTTTTAGGAAATAAGGATAATTATGAATGTTCAGTGTTTCATGGTGCTTTTGATAGGACTCAGGTTCCTAAACTATCTGGGTTTGAGTCTTTAGCATGAAAAATATTGACCTCAGTCTGACAGTTTTGGAGTTCTTCTGTTGCTGAGATTGGATGTATTTCCCATACCACGATCAATAACTTTGGCTCCCCATCACAGTTTTTGGCCACTCGTGACTTGGGCAGAGGAAGTGATGTAAAGCTGCTACATCTTATTCTGCTAATTTTATTCTCCATTCAGTTTGTAGCTGTGCATATGCTTCAGAATTTTCAGAGCTACGTTAGTTTACCTTGACTAGAAAAGTCCTGGGTTTAGAACTTAAAAAACAATAGAATGAGAATATTGGTAATAAGCTTACCAGTTAGTAGGCTTACAACCTGAGATTTATTTATTTTCCTATTCTGCTTTATTTGGGTAAGTTTTTTCTTCTTCTGAACATGAGTGACCAGTGAGACTCTGATCTTCATTTAGATTGTCTTCATAAATGCAAATTAAACTAGTTTTGTATAACTTTTAGTCACAATTAATATGTTACAGGGAATCACAAATCTCAGGTGCTGCTTCCAAAAAACCATACAGCGTGTAATGTTGATGCTTTTTCTGTTTCTGTGTAGTGTTTTTCATTGTAATTTGACTTAAAATCACAAATCTAGGTGAGCTTTATTTTCTAATCACATCACTTGTGTTAATGATTTATTTATGATAAAATAAAATCAATATGATGCCGTTTTCTTCGAAGGCATGACCAAGGTTAAAGTAGGCAAGGAAGATTCTTCATCTACTGAATTTGTAGAGAAAAGAAGAGCAGCTCTAGAAAGGTAACGTATGTATCTAAGTAAAACTTGTTTAGCTTCAAAATGACTTATAATATACTATGTCAAAATTACTTTTAATATGCTCTGTGGGCTCTGTAGCTGGTGTCTGAACCATCTATACTTAGGTTCTGGAGGCTGTAGGTAGCTGCCCAATTTTTGTGTAGAAATGAAATAATTCCCATTAACAATGGGAAATGTAGCTTTTTTCATAGAGCGTGTGATAGCTAACTCCTTTCAAACTGGTTGGTGCTTAAAATTAATATTGCTGAGATTCAGTAAGTAGAACTTCATCAGCTTATTTAGACATTTTGGGTTTAAGGAGTTAAGGCACTTAAGCAGTACATCTGTTCCATAGAAAGTCAACTCTTGGGAAGGGAGATGGGTGAAAGAGACCTTCAGTCACTTGAAAGTAAAATGGCCTTCTGACAACTTAAAGTACAATTGATGTGGCTAGCTGAATTTTGACGTAAGAGATGTTGGATCTCTGTCGTCCAGCACTGGTGTACAACTAAGGTTGTTCGAGCATCTTTGCTGTGTAATGGTGCTGTTATTGATGCACTGTGTCATTTCCCCCTGTTGACATGGCTAGTAAAGCCTTTAGAAGGTGGCTAGTAGAACTTACGCAAGTATGCAGCCTCAATTTTTGTATGATTTTATAATAGGCTCATTTCTGTGATGCATTTGCATCATATGAGAACAACACACCACATAACAGTTTCAGTTAAACTAGAAAATTTGCAAAGAGTTTTAGATTGTATATTGAAAGACCTATCTGACAGGTAATGTATGAAGCTCTTGAAATTCTGGAAATCCAGAGCCAACCTTAAACAGAAAATACTGCTTCAGGATCCCATTGCTAATATCTTTCCATTTTATAAATAATGGAAGAACATCTGAAATGATACTGAACCTCAGAATACAGAACAAGCAAGGAAAAGCTGAACAATCTAATGCATATAATAGCTTCACTGCAGCAACCCTTATCATCTTTCGGAAGAAAAATAAAGATCTGGTGACCATAGAGAATGGAAAAAATATGTTATGTTTACAGTATCAACATAGACTTTCAACTAAAAGTCCCAGTCCACATCACTTTCTAGGACACTGTCTAAACAACTTGTGAGTATAACAGGGCTATTCTGGTACTTCAGTACTGCAAAACTAAAGCTTTGCAGCAAGTAGAGTGCGCTGTTGATAGTATTCTGTCGTGGCATCTTAATTTGCAGTATTGCACACTTTCTTATATTCCCATGATCTTTTGAGGTACTAGATTTCTAAAAAGCTTTCATGTAAGCATCACACTTTCTGTTAATATGTAAAATAAATATCAGTTGTGAAAAACTTGCAGCAGTTTCTAGGGGAGGAATGCTGTTGAAATTTCTCCCTTCAACCCATATTTGTTCGATCAACAGTTTTTACATATAAGCAGAAACACTAAAAATTGCAAAGGGAAGGACTTGTACTGATATATTTTTGTTTTGGGGGTGGGTGGGGTTGATGAGTCCTTTAAAACTACTGTGGGTTGAGGGCTTTTGTCTAGCTGGCAAATTGTTCATACCTAGAACATAATCATCTCACTTTCCAAGATTTCTTTTAATTCTAAAATAAGTCAGCCAGAATCATCTCTAGCAAAAAGCCTGACCACTGCACTGTATGAGAATGTTGAAATGAGCTAATCTATTTTTATCTGGTGTAAATTGGCAGTTATTAGACGGTGAGGACTTCACTCACCAGTTGAAAATATGAAGTTTAATATTCTACCATTGTGCAGCATATATTATGGCAGGTCCCACCTTAAGGAGTTCCTGGTGTAAACAGCCTATGTTAGAAACCACTGCCTGCACCTTTGATGTGCTATGTTGTGGTATGGAGTGCATGTGGCTGCAATTACTTTTGGTCAGAAGTTCCAGATTTTGTGGCAGCCTTACTGGAGTGGGGCCTTCAGTGAATGTTTCAACAGCGTAGTGCTCCTGGCTTGTAACTCTGCGTAGAACTTAGCCTGAGTGTTTGTTGGAAGAAGATGATAGAATGCATAAATCTGGTTTGAAGAGTCAGCACAGAGGCAAAGGTTGAAGGGGCATGAAGACTGAACTGTCATCTGACCCTTCAGAGCTGACTTTTTAAGAGTGTTCCAGCCCTTTTGGATAATGAGGGAGGTTGTGTGCTGCATTGTATCCATTCTTTAGATGAAGGACAGTTTCAGTGCTGTCAGGGACATTAAAAGTCTGTTTTATTATCTAATATTTTAATTTTTAAAATCATAGGTACCTACAGCGAACAGTAAAACACCCAACCTTGTTACAGGATCCAGATCTAAGACAGTTCTTGGAAAGTTCCGAGGTATTTAAGTTCTTTCAAGTTCTCCTATTTGTTTGTAGATATGGTAACCTACAAAGCAATATATTCTGTTTGTATTGAGACCTAATTCCCTAAATTCATATGAAATCAGATCAGATTGTACCCTTCATAGGACAGAATGGCAGAGGCTACTTAGGTAATGGTGTGCCTCTGCTAACATTTAGAGCAGTAGTGACCAAAAGCTTTTGCTGTTCAGTGACTTCTCAAGTGTGTTGCTCAGTCCAGTTCTGAGTGAATGTGAAAGTCATACATGCCGAAAATCTGTAATTGATGCTACTGATTGTTTAGAAAGATCAAGAATTAAACTGGCTTGAAAGCAGCTCTATTGCCTCTAGGAGTCCAATTTTAGGTGCATTGGTAGAATAATGTGAAAATGCTAGCAGTGCTGCTGGCCAGGCTAGATGTATTGTGAATAGGGGACTTCAGTCACCCATGCTAACAGTCCAGCAGCTTTCACAATATTAGTGTTAAAGATATATAGTATCTCTTTATAAATGCACATGGTGGATTCACTGTAATACTGAACTGTCTTTTGGTCAACGTCAATATCTTGGTTATACTAATAAGTCACAGAGACCTCACTACTGACAAAAGCATCATTGACAGATAACAGTGGATTTGTCAATGCTGCTGACAGACAAAACATCACTTGAAGGGTAAATGGTCTGAAATAAGGGCCACCTTGTATGGCATATTCAGACTAATGGAAAAATAATATCAATTAAATTTGCAGTTTGTTAACTTACCCCTGAGGATTTCTTAGTGCCTAAGCAAATACACAGTTATGTTGGTATGCGTGAGATAGGTTTTGAAATCTGGCCTGTACTGAAAAGCAAAGAGATATCAACCTTTTGTATTCAGCACGCAGTGCAAATCTTGCATTATAATTAAATGTTTTACAGAATTTCTTTCCTCTAATTTGTTGTAAATCTATGCTTTTCTGTTCCTGTAGTGGCAGTTTGTTCTCTGTAGTGTATACGTGGCTAGTTAGGACCTTTTGGCTAGTTCATAATAACTTTGGACAAGTGGGTTGTTCGTTCCATTTAAATGTAAAGATGTAGAAGAAAAGTAAATAGTCTATATTTTTAAGTTTTCCTCCTGAGAATGTAAAAGTAGTAAATCTGAGAAATTAGATTCCGCTATATTGAAACACATAGGAGTAAAGAAAACACTATATCCTTTTCTTACCCCCTTGTGCCCGGTTAAACCTCCATCCTTTTAACCAGTCTGTTTGCCCTTATTTGTCATTCAATTCCAGCTGCCGAGAGCAGTTAACACCCAGGCTCTGAGTGGAGCAGGAATATTGAGGATGGTGAACAAGGCTGCCGACGCTGTCAACAAAATGACAATCAAGATGAATGAATCGGATGCAGTAAGAGCTGATTTTTCGGCTTGAATAATGAGGCGAATTAATGAGCCTCAACAATTGCATTTTAAAGCTGTAGAAGTAGAAAATGGGTTATTAATTTGCTTATTGGTTTGAATTCTTAGCTGTATCAGTTGACCACCCTGAGAGTATATGGATAATTTGCTTCTTTAAAACCAGAAATGTTGTTGGTAATCTAATTTGTGATGCTTGACTCTTTCATCTTTTGTCAGTGGTTTGAAGAAAAACAGCAGCAATTTGAGAATCTGGATCAGCAGCTTAGGAAACTTCATGCCAGTGTTGAAGCATTAGTCTGCCACAGAAAAGGTAACTTTACTTGTATGTGGTTACATGAACTGAAGTGCTTAGACCTTTAGGGAATAGTGATGAAATGAGCTTAGTATGTCAGAGCTCTTAACTAATTAATTGAGCAATGCAGTGTATTTTAATGCAGAAATCTTCTAATTGTACCTTTTAGTTTAAACTGTTGTAGCTTTTTTTGTATACCATTTTCTTATCTTAATTTTAAGCCCCATATCTCCCATTCTTAAAGTTACTCTATTGATTTAGCAGGATTTCTTTTTCTTGCAGAGATTCAGTACCATACCTTGCAAGTGGTTCTACTACAGTAGACATCCATAAATGTACCTCTAGGTCTCATGACAAAAGTAATTTCATTCTGAACAAAAACTGGCTGCATAAACCCATTTAAACATCATTTGGTTCAGTATTCCTCTGTTACCTTAAACAGGAATTTACTGTTCTTAGTTTGATGCACATAATGCTATATCATCAAGAGACTGTTAAGGTAAACTTGTCTGGAAAGATAAGTGGTCTCAGAGTATCAGCTTTTGGTTTACTTAGAGAGAAGCAAATCTCGTCATTGTATATTTTATATAATTATTTATATTTTAATATTTATTTAACGGTATCTTCCTATCAGGTGATTTGCTTTCCATTAGATGATTTTAAAAAACAAACACCAAAACTTTGATTTCTAGTTCAAAGAAGACCATAAATACGCTTTCTGACACTACTGTGTTATGTTAAAATATGAGGTCACCTTTCAGCTTTGCACTTTAAAAATATATGAAAATATCACAAGTTGCTTTCTCATAACTATCAGAATTGCTCTCTGTAGTAAAAATATCTTTGGCCAGATATCCTTAAGACCGAAGAATACTTTAAGAAGTACTGGAAAATCAAAGTGGTTTTTTAATATTGATTTGACACCTGCTCATAGATTTGAAGAAGCATCGATTTTTTTAAAAACAGTTGTGTTTATATATTAAGGGTTTTAAAAATCTAGAGACATTTTGCTTGTACAAATATTTCTGATGTTCTGATTCTTCCGCAGAAGCAGCAGTTTTGCAAACAAGCCTGCTCTTCTAATCCTGAAGTAATTTGGATTAACATGTGTTCAAAGGTCCTTTATAGGCCTTAACTTTGTACAGGATGACTTGCGTGGGATTTGATGAGACAATGGTCATAGTATTTGTTAATAAATAAGCTAAAAACTTCACCTTTGTAGTTGCCAGCCATACTGGCCTGTTGTTTTGCAGGGTTTTTTTGGTTTGTTTTTTTTTTTATTTTTTCTTTTAAGGTTTGTCAGAATGTGGCGATGCATTACAGCATTACTGTATACATTAGTCACTAAAGCCATCCAAGAGAAATAAATTCCACTGCTGGGAAGGGTGGTTTTGTGAAATGGTTGATTTTTGGTTTTTCCCCTCTGAATTGCATGGAACAACTGTTAAACTGTTAGACCTGTTAAAATTGTTTTGAGTTGGTGCTGTAGATGATTTGGCTTCTGTTCTGTGGGCTCACGTTTTTTCAGAACTAGGCAATTGGAGAATACAAAAGTGACAGTATTTTCCATGTCTTTTGCTAGACTGGAGTGGGCCGGACATAAGCAGGCTTAACAAAATATTTACTGATGGGAGCGGGTTTTTGGAGCAGGAGTTTCTTCTAAATGTGGTTTCATTGTGATCTCCTTTTGTATTTTATGATGAGCTTTAGGAAATACAGCTTGTATTTTTCAGTTTGTGAAATTAGGTTTGAAATGGGACAGAGGTCTCTGCCACTGACTTATGCTGCAGAGTAATGTAAGAAATTAACTACGTTCTACTGCACATTACTCCTGTATTTCAGAGCTTTCAGCTAATACAGCTGCCTTTGCTAAAAGTGCTGCCATGTTAGGTAACTCTGAGGACCACACTGCTCTGTCTAGAGCTTTGTCTCAGCTTGCAGAGGTTGAAGAGAAGATAGACCAGTTGCATCAAGAACAAGCTTTTGCGGATTTCTATGTGTTCTCAGAACTGCTTGGCGATTACATTCGTCTCATCGCTGCAGTAAAAGTGAGTACTACTAGGAAAAATACTAATTTTTGTATTTAAAGTCACATTCCTCATCTTGTTATACTTAGGGTAAATGAAGGTGTGCATTTGCATGCATTGTAACACAATTAAGACTAAGTTCTTGCCTGAAGTCCTAGCTGAGTAAAATAAATTCATCTATGATCATTTATTCCAATGATAAACATGGTTGTGATCAAAAATGGAAATGGATTAATAAGATCTGGCCAAAATGTAAGTGGTGAACATCTGCTTTGAGACCAGTACTAGTTGTGCATAGTATCTCATAATATCATATATGTACAGCAGTGTGTAAGCATACTAGTTTCTTTCAGGTTACTACTTTTTACAGTATTCTTACCAATTTTTGAGAATGTAATCTGGCCATATTTGTCAATAGTTAGCCAATAGTTCCTGTAAAGAGAAACAAATACAATTTGTGGATCTACATCTCATTACAGAAAATACTCCATTTTGGTGTAACATGTGCTGCATGTTATATATTATAAGTATATTATTATATATTATAAGTAATATATTATATTATAAGTATAGTTAGGTTTTGATATAGGAAGGAGTGCTTACAAATTTTATCCAGAAATATTTTGAACTTGCCAGGCGGTTGGGAGTATGTATTTTTCTCTTTATTGTCTTTCTTTTTACTACATGTACTTTGATTCTGCTACCTTAGTTCATTGCTAAAAATGTATTCCTGAATAAACATGTAATCCATATGCATGCACGAAAATCTGCATTTAGGGAAATATTTGCATAATAGAGCACTTTGGGGGGGTTCTTTTGATGGAATGAGAAATGTAAAATGGTTTGGGGCACTAGTGTCTCTGCTCTGGAAAGTCTTCTCAAATACACTTCTGTTTGTGGAAGGTACTGAGCTGTGTGAGCATGTTGTCAAATGAAATGCAAGAAGATATGGTAGACACAGTAAGGTTTCATTGAGTAAACTTGTTCCAGTTCTATCCAGAATTACCTTTTTCTACTAGGAATTTAAATAGCTGTAACAGTTTCAGTTGTTTAATAAATCTGTCTCTCCTTCCAAGGGTGTATTTGATCATCGAATGAAATGCTGGCAAAAGTGGCAAGATGCTCAGGTCACTTTACAAAAAAAACGTGAAGCTGAAGCGAAGCTCCAGCTTGCCAACAAACCTGATAAACTGCAGCAAGCTAAAGATGAGATAAAAGAGGTAATGTTATCAAACGTTATTTTGAAGGCCAGACTTTCTGCATTAACTCATTCATTCTGCATTAATGCACTACTCTATACCATTTTTATTTACAAATCATGTACTCATTTTCTGTTTTCCATATTTACTGAAATTGTTAAAATGAATTTATTTAAAATATTAAATGTGTGCAGTTGTTACTCATTGTAAGATCTGTAAGGCAGTTGTTACTATCTCTACAGAGTCTGGGAGATGGGAGGAGGGGAATACATTCAGGTTAAATAATGCTTTTAAGTGTTAACAGATCACTTGGGTAGGCAGAGAGGCATCTATTGGCTTCTAAAGCTAAAACCCAGCTCAGATGGAGGACTGTTCCTGTGTTTTGCTTAATTATGCAGCATATCTACCCATATATATGTGTATGTGTATATGGTATAATTTCAGTAAAAATAAATCTTAACACATTGAAATGTCATAATTTATACACTTTTTCTCTCATGCTTCACTAAGGAAATTGAAGAGGTAGGACTTCTGTTAATTATTTAACATTAATGTATTCTGATTACGCACCAGTATTCTCCATTAAAGAATGGGAGAACTTCACTGCAAATTTCAAGCTCTTTTATGCAGCTAACTCTGTTTGTCTTCCCCATTGGTCACTAACCATGTGCTGCTTTGTTCTTTCTGCCCTTCAGTGTATTTTGCATACAGTGTTGAAGTTACTCATTAACTTGGCTTTCTTCTTCTTAAAAATGGCCTTTGTTTGCTGGGAAAAATTAGTGTCACTCCTTTGTGACGTGCCTGTGGTTGCCTCTCTTGATGTCACCCATCACGATACAAGTGAGCTAGAACTCCTTGTCAAAAATACTTCCCGAGTACTGGAAGTAGTAGGAAATACTCAGTGATCCTCTCTGTTACATATTTAAATAATTAATTATGTTATTCCTGAAGGATTTATTTTTCCTCCTTTACTGGATGATTAATGAGAAGGTTGTTAGTAAACCCACAATTTGAATGTGCTCACCAAAAATTATTGCTGCCATTGAAATGTGTCCAGAGTTGCTGAATTTATGGCAGAGAAGTTGCAAGAGTGGAACATAGCTTAAGCTTCTTTCATGACTCAGTTGCTTTTTGCAGGTAAAAATGCAAAGAGCAGTCCTAGAAATTTGTTGTTGAATAAGGAGAAATTTCTCCTTGTCAGAAGTTGTGAGATGGGAGACTATTATCCAGGGATAATCTGTTTAGGACCTGGCATTCGGGCGTGATGAAACTTGGATCCACTAGGCCTACAGAGGCTTTCCCTAAAGCCTCAGCCACTTGCTGTGGTAAGAAGGCACAAGCAGTCTTAATCTACATTTTCCTTGGCTGAGTTTTGTAATGTTTCAGTTGTTGAGTTACTCTTGAGGCTGTTCTTCCATGAAGGACATCCTGTTACAACTTATTGCATAGCTTCATAATGTATATCTGAAAAGGCACTAAGGGGACTCTGAATAAACAAAAAATATAAATACATAGGTATTTATTAGAACATAAGTGATATTGCTCTCATATCACAATAGTTAACTTGACATTGCACACCAAAATGCTTTTGTGAATAAATAGCACTAGTAGATTGCTAACAGGAATATGCTCTAGTGAAGAATGTTGTTTCCCTGCTGCCTTTTTCTGAGGAAGATAAGTGTTAGTGGATGGTAGATGTTAGCCTGCATGTGTCTGAAGTGTGAGGCTGATACATCTACACAGATAGTTTAAATTTAACAATATAACAGATGTGTAAAAGCAGTTATAAGGTAATGTAGATGATGACAATCTCTTACTGCGTAGCTGGATGTGTTTATCCATAAACTAAGGAGAAACGTAAGCTACTGTCATGTATTGTTACACGAATGCCATACTCCCTATGCCGCAAATCCTCCCCCTTGCCTCCCGACAAGCAGCATCAATTGCTCTGAATTTTCCTTCTGTGCTCTTCTTACCTGCAATAACCTTTATACTCCCGCTTTCTCTGAAAACTGTTCCCAGTGGATAAGTATGCATGTGCTTTGGATTGCTGAAGCAACGTGTGTCCTGACTGGATGAGTATCTCATCATCTGCAGTGGACATATGATGGAGATAATCATATACGTAATCATAGGCAGAGATGAAGATTTAATCTTCTCTTCTGTGATTAGGAAAGTATAGGGAACTAACATTTGAGACTGTTCCACACTTGATTGGACTGGTAGTCACAGAAAGCATGCAGATTTAGATTCTTTTACAGCAGTGTTTGTAAATGGAATAGCAGATACAGCTTTAGAGATCTTTCTTCTTTTCTAAAGAATCTTTATAAAATGTTACTAAGTGTTTAATGGCAATACTAAGATATTTTTAATCTACAAATAGCCTTAGAGATACTATTGTGTATACAAATTGTTCCTTTGAAACGGTTATTTTAAGACTTGCCCTTAAGTATGCCAAAAAACCACATAGCTCCCTTTCAGCTTTTAACTGTTACTAATACACTAAAAAGTTTAAATACTGGTAGACTGAATGGACAACTCAAAGTCTTATCTCTGCATGTCTTTCCTTTGCCAGTGGGAGACTAAAGTTCAGCAAGGGGAAAAAGATTTTGAACAGATCTCCAAAACCATTCGCAAAGAAGTGGGAAGATTTGAGGCATGTATAATTTTGTCCAAGTAAATGACAGTTTTACTTTAGATAATATTGACATTTCAAGTAAAATTGATTAAGAGGTTAATATGCCATAATTTATTTATTAACAGAAGGAACGAGTGAAAGACTTTAAAACTGTTATTATCAAGTACTTAGAGTCGTTAGTGCAAACGCAACAGCAGGTAAGATAAATTTTAAGTTCTGTACAAGTTGATACTTAATACATTCCATATTAGGTTAAAAAACCCAGGTTTTAAGTAACAGCAGATTCTAACATATAAAGCACTACTTCTAGTCTGTACTGTATTGGAGAATAACATAGTGGATGCAGTTTCCCAGCAAGTGCTGTGCTTCCTGGAAGGAAGAAAGGAAGAAGCTCCCCCAGGGAGATAAATACAAATGGAGGGTCTTGTCATATTCTGAAACTGAAGTAATACTTTCACTTATAGTTTGCTGTAAATTGTAATAAGTATGTATTTAGACGTACTAAAGAGGCTTGAATGCTCTAATATTTATTGCTCTTTTTAAGGAGCTTAAAATATTACTGAATATTGTAAAGTAGTAAAACTGTTTTTAGTAACTCAGAAGTAACCTTGCTCACAAAACAGTATCTGGAGTCTTTCCTTTGTTCATTCCGTAACCCTTCAGCTTTGTTTAATTAAAACAAACAAACAAACAAAAAAAGCTGTACCCTTAGAGTTAAGAACAGCAATCTGAGCATGCAAACAAATTTTGTGAAACTGTATTCTGTAGCATTCTGTTCAACGTGTGGTAGCAACTCAGTTGCTATGAGCAATTTGTGTCTTTATTACTTGTATTTTTTTCTTGCATTATGTGATAATATGGATAGATAACGAGAAGTACCTATGTTCTTGCTCTGTCCAGTGGAGACAAGCTTACCTCAAGAGGAGGAAGGTGTATGTGTTTTCTTTTCCAACATTTAGAACTTAATAATGAGTGTTTTTTCCCTTCTCTTCAAGCTAATAAAATACTGGGAGGCATTCCTACCTGAAGCCAAAGCCATCGCCTAAAAGAATATTCCAAATGACAAGACACTCTGGATGTTTGTCCTGGATAAAACTAAATTCCACAGTGAAATCACTTTAAATCATCCAAATAAACCACTATATATTTTATGAATTAACATGTGGCTTTTTTTATATACTACAGCATTTTATTAACAAGCTGCATGTCCTGACCCTCTTTGAAGTGGACTGTGGCATGATGTTCTGCAATACATTGCTGAATTGAACACTATTGTGTCTTAATACTTGCACTAAAACGTGCACTGCAAGGCCAGAAAGCTGATATTTTTGTTCTTTACAATACAATGATCTGTAGTATGTTTACCTGATCTTTATGAAACCAATTTAATTGCATCGATTAATGTTCACTTAAACATTCCTGTACAAAATCATGTTTTTGTGATTACAATAATAAAGGGGATATACTATGTGAAACATTAAACACTCTGGGTTTGTGTCTGTAGCTATTTACTACTGTTCTTAGAATTACCATTTAGAACAAATACAGACTATATTAAAGGCAGAAAAAACATTTAGTGAAGACAGCTGGAGATGGTATTAAAGATATACAAACAAGTATTTCTGGTAAACTGTTCTGGTTTTTAATTCTGAATCTCTTTGTTACAGGTATTCTTTTCACATGAAGTTATCACGGCCTTGGTAAACTGTAATGCATTAATAGAGTCAAATGACTGATGCTTGGGCAACAGACAGGCATAAACTGAAATCCTATCCAGGTGTTCTATGAAGACTCTGAAGAGTTAACCATTTAGCATGGTCAAATACTGATGTCCTACTAGATTGCTAAATTTCATCAATCATATTCGGTAGTCTCTATACAAAAAGAAAAAATCTTGCAATAATTCTGATAATCAGAGAGGAAGAAAACTAGGTAATTGAGCTGAGTGCAAACTAATAGTAAAGGCCAGCATTCTGCTTGGATTTTCTTGTGTAGAAAATATATTTGCAGGGACCAGTTAAATCCTCTGTAAGAAATCAGAGTAGTTAAACATTTTTCTGAAGTACAAAATATTAACAGGATGTGCTGCCCTGTCATTCTAACTGAGCTTGTCAATGGCATGTATTAATATTAGTGGCAGGTATTAATAATAATAAATTTTAGACAAATATTAATAATACAAAATACAGGAAAAGCTGTTGCTTTCAGCTAATCATAAGATGGCAGGATAAGCCCATAATTTTTTATTGGTTTTGCGCCAGCTTAAAGAAACATTCAGTACTCTTTCTGAACAGAATGGAAACATGAATTCAGCTGAAGGATCATACGCTGATGTATGCAACAAAATTAGTCTGAACTTTCCAGATCAGTGTCTCCTCTTGTTTCTGTACAGAGTTCTGTTCACTCTGGATTTCTAGGAATTTTCAAATAAATTAGTGCAGAAACTGTTACTTTAAAAAAAAAACAACATTCATCAAGCCTTTATCAGGCATCTTTTTAAGTGGCAGAACGCTGAAAACTTAAACTTACAATACCTTGTGCATCACTGTTTGTGAAGTCAGCTTGTAGCTATTTTTTGAAAAGCATAAGAATGCAGCAGGTTTAAGGTCAAGAAATAAATCTAGGCATAACACGCTACTAAGTGCTATGATATACTTGGCTTGGCCTGCTCAGTGCTAATGAAAATTGACCAACATTAAATTTCAGATTTTTTCCAGTGAGAGTGAAAGTGGGTGCTTCCAGAATTAAAGATCTGGTGTGGACATGCAGAGCTCAAAATGGGTAAACATATATACTTTCACCATCTTTTTCTTTAAGTGTTTTATCTAGCTTTCTTAACTCAGCAATTTCTTTGTCATCTAACAGGATTAGAATTTAGTTGAATTATGGGTCATATTTCTTCTCTCTGTGATGAAAGAATGAGAAATAGTTTCCACATTAGTCTCCTAACAGGTATTACTTTGATTTTTCTTGTCTATACTAAACAACTGAAAATGAGTTGTGTCAGTTCTTTTCTTGAAGTCAGAAGCCTGTTGGAGAGCAAAAGGATAACAGTATTTCTGGAGCTCAGTGTTACGGAGGGTTGCTAATACAAAAAAAATCTGTAGTCTGTTTTTTGCATCACAAGGTTAATTTGGCAGAAGACCTAGATCAGTTGTCACATTTGACTAGCATAAAACTCTTGTTGAGAAAATCTGCTAATTTATTTTGTGTATGTTCCCCTACATTATGAAAATTAAAGGCTTGCGTATCATCTTTCATAGTACAATAATCGTCCATGTTAGCAGATGTTTCTCTAGCCAAGTGAATGGAGTTGTTGCTGAACTATTTTCTCTGTGGAGCTCACTATAGGATCTTGCACTAAATTTGTATTGTTTCCTGGTAACTCCAAGCCAGCGTACAACTGGAGAATCACTAGTGTGAACAAAATGAATGTTTGCAAAATGGTGAACTACATTTGGAATACTGTATAAAAGACAAACTACTACTGAAGTCTAGTTTACTTTCTAGGTTAAAATAAACTCTGTAGATGTTAAAAAAAAAAAAAATTAAGTGATCCCCACTCTTGTATCTATCAAGTCCATGGTGTTTTTTAAATTAAAAATCTGTGATGTGATATGGCTCAAATTGAAGACACTGTTACCTCTTTCTTAACCTGACATTCAGTCTACAAAAAGTCTCTGATACTTTAGTCACTATTCTTTTTAAAATGGAATATCCTGCTTCCCAATCAGTTATTTCTCCTTTTACCTCTCTTAAGTTACTTCCCTCTGAAAGCCTCATATGGGAGCTTGTGTTTCTGCATCTCTGGAGTTTGTGCCCCAAATATGTCAGTTTCTTTCAAAATCTGGTGGAGATGAGCTGCTGGTTAGTATATCCTGTGCATTTAAGTGAACAGCCAGCATCCACTGATACTGTGCGTACAGTGAAATGATTGTCTTAAAGAGGGAAAAAAAAAAAAGATTTTTTTTTTCCTTTCCTTCCGATGTAGAGTACAAGAGGCTGTGTAATAATTTGAATCTCTTGTAAAATACAAGTCCATTACAACCATGTGAGGAAAAAAAATGTTCAGTATTAAACTTGTGAGGAGCTGAAGTTTCAGGTTGTTGAAAGTGTTGCTTATTATCTGCTAACGGGATTCTTCCCTTTTTAAAAGTTCTTGTTTTCCATAGTTGAATAGGGTGTGAGCTTGCTAATTTGATTTCACTGCTAAAACAGATTTGGTTTTTGGTTTTGTTTTTTTGGGGGGGGCCTCAGAGCAGTAAGGAAATGACTAAGATAGGGGAGGGATATAAAATAACCCAGATGGATTTTCTGTCATTATGAGAATCTGTCATTAAGAAAGAGGGTCTCAGAGAATATGCAGGGCAGGTTAGGCAGAATCCTTCTAGAAGGATATTTGTATGAAAACTAAAGTAAAAGAAATATGCAATGAAAATGGAGGGGCAAGAAAAGACTTGAGATAAACCTTGTATCTGTGGTTTAGAGAGATCGAGATAAGAAGAGCACAAGGAAGGAAGATAGCACAAATTGTGAGAGAGGATTTATCTCACCCTCACATCTGATGTGGAACTTCCAGGGGAGGTCTTGGTAGGGTAGAGGAGCACTGCACTGTATGAAAACCTGTAGTTATCTTACATCGTAATAATACATTGAATTTCTCCCCTTGAGCCACCCACGTGCTCATGTGTGCACACACCCCATAGGTGTTCAGCAAGCCACCTACTTACCAGCTCCAAATATTGTGACTCTTAGGAGAAGCACTGAGATTTTTACTTGATTCTGTGAACTCACATAGAAAAGTGATTGACTTTTCTAGAGTTGTGATTCTGGTTCTCTTCCTTCTGGGTGGTCATGTTTGTACTCAGTGGCTTATTAAAGTGCTTTGTGATGTTTTGGAAAAAACTACATTAAGAAAAAAAAAAAAAATTTAAAAACACAGCTAAATCACTAGAGTGAGGAAGACGTGAACCCCTTAAAAAGCAAATGCTGTTCTACCCAAGAGTTTTATCAAGTATGTTGAATTTTGCTACTATTTACTTAGGAGATCAGTATCTGTAGGTGTACAGGGAGGTGCAAGTTTACTTTAAACCAGTCTTTCTGGTAGCAACTGAAAAATTAGCAAACTGAGGTTGTGATCTTATTAAGGACTATCTCTTTTTTTTAATCTGGTCTCTTGTTTTGATGTGTGCTTTGCTTATCATTTTGATTAGAATTTTTATATGCATTTCTTTGCCTACTTCTATTCTGGAAACTAGCCATTCAGAAACTCCTTGAATGGTGTGGATTACTGGAAAGCAGTCTTTTGGAGTGGCCTATGTTGGTTCCTTTTTCTCCCATGAATCATTCTAGCATGATGAATGCTGAATACCCCTATTTAAGAGGAATTGCACAATGATGGCTTTGGAAAAAAGAAAAACAGAAGTGGCCAGTAAAGGGATGTTTTTGTTTTGTTTTCAAAAATATATTTCATTTTTATTTTGTCTGAAAGTTTGATTATGAAAATGTCACGTTCTTAATCAATTATTTGAGTGGCATGCTTCACTAATTCGACCCAATTTAAACAGTGATGATTCATTATTTGTGTAATAATGGAAGGTTAATGACAGGTAACACTTAAAACTGGAGTATATTTACTCCTTTATTTAGCATTCTGGATGAAGTTAACCTAGGAATATCACCCAAGGTACTGATACACGTAACAAAAACCAGCATTGAAGACCCAGCACCTACAGTTCCTGGAGATTTTAGGATCTGTTCGAGAGATTAATTTGAAGGCAGCCTATGTAATTGTTAACAGTAGAGCTCAACCCTATAACAGTTTTGCTTTTAAGATTGCTAACAGTATTTTAATAAGTTACACCAGTTCAAACCAAGCTACATTTAAAATACATTCTCCTTGCTTTGCTGTTCGTGGGAATCATTGTGTTATTTATGCAATTAGCTTTCAAAAAGAAGAATTCTGGATGGTATTCAACACTTTGATAGTATTGTATGAATTGTTTCTTAAATTTTTGCTCCTCAGTGTATGAGACAGAAAGACAATCCTTGACCAGTCAGCCACATGGAGAAATCCTGTTTTTTCTTTAGATGTAACTTTAAAGATTAGCCAACTAGTGATGATATATTGTGCAAATTAAGTGTTTAACATTCCAAAACATATTGATGTATTTGAATTCAGTGCACCATGTAATCTTCCTTGTTCCTCTTGGCTGATGCACAGTCAAAAGTTCCATTATGTACTATTGAATTTGTAACCAGATTAATGTCTCAAACTTTTCTTTGTTAATAAGTTATACAATATTAGGTAGAAAAGTAGCTTTTTGAAATAATTGGTTATTAGATTGCAAAGAACCACAAATAGTGCCCTTATGAAGTTCTGCTGGCTTCTCATCAGCATAAATGCATTACAGCATAAATGGTGTCCATTCATTTTGTATTTGGGGAAGAACAGAAACTGAACTGCAGTCTTAACCAGAAACTAACAATAATGATAGCATGATAATGACTCCCTAGTATTTACCAGATTGATTATAGACAATTACTACATGGCCTGTCTTTCCTTGGGATGATTACTGTGTATTTATCAGGGTATCCTTGGGGGGAAAATGGGATTCCTTACTCTAATGCTTGACTGTATTCCACACATATGGTCCATACAGTGAGAGCACACATGGCCTGGAAACCTGTTCACTCTTGTCACCACTACCATAGAGCAGTGCTGGGACTGTCTGGATGGTTATCCACAATTGAGGACACTGCCACAGGAGCAGCATTGTGCAGAAACAAGTGTCCGAGGGCTATGTCGTCTTGATTTCAGGTTACTTTTTTACTATGTATACTGTTACTCCGATTTAGTTTAGCAAAGTGAAATACTGTTAGTTTGCTTTAGCTCTCTTGATTTTAGACAAGAGCTTACTCTTTTGTGTTGAATTCTTGAATCCACAGATCTTTGCTTAAAGCAAAAATATAATCAAATTTAGCTGGTAGTAAAATGAAGAGAAATGGACGGAAAAAGAGCCTGTAATGTTCTTTCCCTGATGTTACTAGCCTAGAAGGAAGCAAATTAGTTTTCATAAGATGCTTCAAAAAGCTAATCTTAGAAGCATGAAGATACTATAACCACAGAGGTCTGATAGAATCATTTGTTTTCTGTCCATTTTTGAGGAAGCTCTTGATTTTGCACACAAATCAAGTATAAGCCCTGCATACACACAAATTTATAATGGTAGCTACTCTTTAAAAGATCAGTGACAGTGAAGTTGCACTTCTTAACCATTTAGCCTCTGATACTCTCCAGCATTCACAAAACTTTACACGGTGAAGGTACTGCTATCTAATAAAGCTGCAGTTTGTTGTGATTTTGCAGTGCTTCCAAATGGGCTGAAGTTAGCAAATTTGTGTGAGGTGGGATCTTACCCTTGTGTAACTGCATTGCCTACTAAATGCACATATACTTCACCCTCTGTTTCTGCCTCCATTAGTTTTGAAGCCATCAACACAGCTGCTTATTTTGGGGAGTAAGAAGTTTTATTTAATTTCCCCAGTGACTAGAAATCACCTACACTTCTCCAAAACAGTTTGCCTCACTCTGTTAAGTAACAAAATAAGAAGCAGCTTCTTGGGCATTGCTGTGATGCGTGCGGCTCTCCTCAGCGCTTAACCTTTTATTTTTTTCTGTTTAATTTCATATATCACTTCAAAATGGGGATTATAAAAGGCACCATATTTGCAGAGCTCTTGGGAGTCTGTTGCCCAAGCAGGCCTAGGAAGTGGTTTAGGACTGGATAAATCCATCCCTTTAGAAGTTAATTTCTGTCCTCCCTCTTTTCCTGTGCTCCAAAGCAACGCCCCTGCCACCGGCATATTAAAGCTGACGCTGTCAAGGTCTGCTTTTAAAAATAATGGTGTTTTCAGAGGAACCCGTGGTCCTCTCATCTCTCACAGCCCATCCCACCCCACCTCACCTCCCCAGAGCTGGAGTACGGCGAAGACGCTGGCCGGTGGGCAGGCCCCTACCTAACCCGGGTTAAAAAAGAGAGGCCTCG
>VXBW01000605.1:3803-61276 GCA_013400375.1 Thinocorus orbignyianus | reverse complement strand
CACATCTGGGTGCAGGGTCGCGGTCTGGGCTCCCCAGTGCAGGGACAAACGCGATGAAGGGCCTGGGGCATCCTCTGGCGTGAGGAAAAGCTGAGCGAGCACAGGCCGCTCCGCCTGGGAGCGACTCCGGGGGGATCTCGCCAGGGTGGGCAAATCATCTGAACTGAGGGAACGGGGCAGGGAGAGCCAGACTCTTCTCGGTGTCGCCCAGTGATGGGACAAGTGGCAACAGGCACACATCAAAATACAGAGAATACCATGTAAATATAAAACAAAACCATTTTGTTAACATGAGGACATTGTCCAGCACTGGTACAGGTTACCCAGAGGACTGTGGACTCTCCATCCTTGTGGGTTCTCACAATCTGACTGGATGTGGTCCTGGGCAGCCTGCTCTAGCTGACCCTGCTTGAGCGGAGGAGTCAGTCTGCACAGTTTTCAGAGGTTGTTTTCAAACTCAGAGATTTTCTCGTTCCCATGGAGCTCTTGGGCTGTAAAGTCTTCCACGTGTTTCTGGGTGGAGACAACATGCTCTGGACTAAAGTCCAAGGCATTTGACTGAAAGCAGATATTTAAAGCTATCTTCTTTTATTAAATCCAGTCATTTGTTAATTCTGAGCTGTTAAGAAATACCATGGAAAAATCCAACCCTGTAGAATTTCTGAAAGAGTGATCTGTGTCGGCGTAGTTTCATGAAGCAAGTGCATCTCCCTGGTCATAATGCTGCATATTCTGTGGTCCTCGGTACTAACAGGTATTTACAAGCCACGTAAACCACTTCAGATGCGTTACTCTGGAAGTGTGACTGCACTCATATTTATGGCCCTTACTTGAGTTTAAATCCAAGTGGTCCCCTACAGCATGTCTGTGTGATTTTAGGGAGTGAAACTAGCATTAAAACATTCTGATTCAGTGTGGTTACAAATGGCACAGACTGATCACAGCATATCCCGGTTGGGTTAGTTGAAGTGACGGAGAGAGTGGTTTATAAGATGTGCATACTGCACATATAGGATTTTTCATAGCAAGATATTTATATTTATTATTTGTTTTAAGGCAGTTTTTTATTTCTTCAGTAGTAATTCTGTCAGTGAATCCTGCTATCTTGAGGATTTGGTATTTTAAATTTTATAAATGTTAAGCTATATTACCTTCAAAAAATCAGAAATTAAACTGTGTCTTCCTAGAAGTCTTTCGAGAAGACGATCTTGAAAGTGAAAATGTTTGATTATTACAATACTGCTCATTATTACAATACTGCTCCTCTTGGATCACTTATGATGAGTCAAACTCATGCATCTGAAACTTTCTCAGGTTCAGTAGAGTTTGGTAGTTGTTCCTGTGCAATTACTTTACCTCGTAAATCAGATCAGTGGGCTTTTATACCACATCCCATGCAAAAATGATCATACTTTACACTGCCAGATGCATCAGTTTAAGGATTTCCCTGGCTATGAAACCATACTAGAAATCATAGCTAACGTTCCTCTGGGTCAGACATGCTTTCTGGTAATAACATGGTGCATTTCCTTTATGTTTTAAAGAGCTTATAGATTATACATGAGCAAGGCTTATTCTAATATAATTGTCAGTTTGTTGCATTGCTAAATAATTTGCATCAGTATTGTTCTAAGCATAGAAATTCATGGTCGATGCAAATGGTTATACTCTAAGACCTCCCTCCAGCAAAACTGAGGTTAATGGGTGCTTACCATTGCTCTGTGCTAGCTAGGAAGACACTGAGTAGGCAGAGATATTTACCTAAGAAAAACCAGTAACATAGGAATTATTTTGTATTGAGCAAAAAAGCAATTTCACTTGGATGATTGGTGCTTGTGAGTCTTGCCATGTCCAGACCACATCAGTTCTTGGTTTTTTGGACCTCATTTTGTTGGGGTTAGTAGTTGGAAGCTGTGAGTTTGGTAGATACTGCTATAAAAGATGAGGCTTGCAGGGTGTTGAAGACTTTGTGATTAAGTTGGTGTTTCATAGTTCTGTGCTACCTGGATCTGATGCTTTAGAAAAGCTAAGATAAGTGGAGGAAATGACACTGTGAAGTGTTAAATCTCTTTGAAATGTAACTTTCAAATTAAAGGGGACAGGTGCAGACCTTTACTAGTGCAGTGTATCTGAGTGAAATACGAAGTTTTTTGTGAAATTATATTGGTAATTCAATTTCAGTTATTTTGCATCATCAGGTTTATGTATAGTATTAACGTTTAAAACAGTATGGTAATAAGGGTCAGGGAAAGTGTATTGCTGCTGATGAATGTGAGTAGTAAACTGGTAACAACAGATGAAGAGAGGGCTGAGGTACTTAGCAACTTCTGTGCCTCAGTCTTCACTGGTGACTTCTATTCCCACACCTCTCGAATGAACGACAAGGCAGGGACTGGGGAAGTAAAGTCTATCCTATTGTAAGAGAAGATCAAGTTTGAGACCACTTGAGGAACTTGAACATACACAGGTCTATGGGACCTGAAGAAATTGGCTGATGTGGTTGCCGAGCCATGATATTTGAAAAGTCAAGGTAGTCAAGTGAAGTCCTCAGTGACTGAAAAAAGGGCAAACATTACACCCATTTGTTCAAGGGGTCAAAAGGAGAACCGTGGAAATAACCAGCCTGTCATGCTCCCCTTTGTACCTGACAAGGTCATGGAACAGATCCTCCTAGAAGCTACGCTAAGGCACTTAAAGAACAGCAAGGTGATTTGAGAAAGCCGGCATGGATTCCCAAGGTCAAGTCCTGCCTGACCAACATAGTGGCTTTCTGTGATGGAGTGATTACATCAGTGGACAAGGGAAGAGCTAATGTTGTCATTTCTCTGAGAACTCCCGTAAGGCCCTTGATACAGTCCCCCACAACATCCTTCTCTGTAAGTTGGAGAGATAGGGTTCTGGTGGGTCGGTTGTTTGGTGGATGAGAAATTGGATGGTCAAATCCAGAAGCTAGTGGTCAATGGCTCAATGTCCAGACAGAGATCTGGGGACAAGTCATGTCCCTCAGGGATCTGGATTGCGACCAGTACTGTTTAATATCTTCATCAATGACATAGACATCGAGTGTACCCTTAGCAGGTTTGTGGATGACACCAAATAAGGGATGGGATGCCATCCAGGGGGACCTGGACAAGCTGGAGAACTGGGCCAGTGTGAACCTCATGAGGTTCAACAAGGCCAAGTGCCAGGGGTCCTGCACCTGAGTTGGGGCAACCCTAGGTATCAAGAAAGTCTGGGGCATGGAAGAATTGAGAGCAGCCTGGTTGAGAAGGAGTTGGGAGTATTGGTTGTTTAAAATCTGGACATGAGCCGGTAATGTATTCTTGCCACTCAGAAAGTCAACTGTATGCTGGGCTGTATCAAAAGAAGCATGGCCAGCAGATCGAGGGAGGTGATTGTGCCATTCTGCTCTGCTCTGGTGGGACCCCACCTGGAGTACCAGTACTCCAGCTCTGGAGTCCTCAGCACAGGAGAGACATGAACCTTTGGAGCAGGTCCAGAGAAGGGCCACAAAAATGATCAGAGTGATGGCAGACCTCTTCTTATAAGAAAAGGCTGAGACAGTTGGAGTTGTTCAGCTTGGAACAGGGTCTCTGGGGTGACCTTATTGTGGCCTTTCAGTACTTAAAGAAGGCTTGTAAGAAAGATGAGGATTGGCTTTTTAGTATGGCTTGTTGCGATGGGACAAAGGATAGTGGTTTTAAACTGAAGGAGAGTAGAAATTCAGACTTGATACAAGGAAGAGATTTTTTTATGAATGAGGGTGGTGAAGCAGGAGAGGAGGTTGTCCAGGGAAGCTGTATTTGCGCCATCACTGGGAACACTGAAAGTCAGATTAGACAGGGCTTAAAAGAACGTGATCTAGTTGATGATGTCCCTATTTATTGCAGGAGGGTTGGACTAGATGACCTTTAAAGGTCCCTTCCAAACCATACTATTCTGTGATTCTGTGATCACAGGAGAGTACTTTATGCACTTGAGGTTTTACTGTTCTTTTTCCCTCAAGTAATAACTTACTTAGAATGAAGATGTTTTCTTGGAGTAGCTAAAACAAGGAACTGTCAGAGATCGTATGATTAAGAGCAGAAAAGGGTGACAGAGCTTGGGACAGACAGAAGATTGCTCACCAGACCAGTACAGCCAGGGGTTACAGAAGGTGTCTTCTGCACTGTGACTGCTGAGCCATTGCAGAGAAACAGGTGTGAAGAGGGCACTTGAGAAGTGTGGTGATGGTCATCCTAGTTTCATTGCAAGAAGCAGTGATGGTGGTGACCTCTTGCATGAAATGAGAAACTCGAAGAAGACACTCCTCTCTGCAGAGCTACCAAAACATACTTTCCTAATGTTTCTGGATTTCTGCTTCCTTATCTTTAGTAGAACAGAATCCATTCCCTCTTGGATTCAGCCTGCCACTGTGTATTCTCACTGCCTGAAAGACTCAAAAAGAGTGTTTGCTCTTTTCTTTAGGGAAGCTCATTACCAGCTTCCTTTTTTTTTTTCTTTTTGTTTTTTTTTCTTTTTCTTTTTTTTTTCCCCAGTTTGCCTTCTCTGAAACCTGTTCTTTCAGATAATTTTCTTTGTCACCTTGGTACAGCTGGGCAGCAGTGGGAAAGCAGAATGTGCACAGACCCATCAACCACTGGCTAGCTGTAGAAGCAGAATGCAGTTCTGGGGAGCCGATATGAATGACTTGCCACAGAAACTGGAAACTTCTCCCTAGCTTCAAAGGGAAAACTACAGAGAAATTAAGAAATAGAAAGGGTGGAGTATTGAACAGTGGAAGATAGGCTTAGGCAAATAAAAGATTAGAAAGAAAAATGAGGCAAAAGTCTATAATGCAACTCTTTGAGATAGCGCTCTGCCAAAAAGGAAATGGGAAACACACTCTTTCAGTCTTTTTTTCAGGAGCTCAGCTTTACTAAAGCACTCCTGCTCTGATACAAAACCATGAAAGCCTTTTTTCCACCACAACCACTTCCTCCAAGAGAATTCAGAGTAAATTTGCACTTGTTCCAATTCTGCTTGAGGTATGCATAAAGTGATGAAACACAGAATAAGGAAAATGTCTGTTTTCCTTGTGGACAATTAAATTTCATTGTCAGTTTAAATTGATGACACTAGCTTCCAAACTATTGAGCCTGTGTTAATGAATGCAACAGTTGTTCATAATTTGGCAGTGAATGACCTTTAAATGTAGACGCTTACTAAGGATGTCCCTAGGGAACAATTCAACTTCAAAATGACACCCATGTGTTCTTGTTATCATTTAAATATGCTCCCTTTGTCAATAACAGAATAATAAATACGAGTTAGATTTCTAATGTTGATTCAGATGCTAGGAAACTTACGGAATAAATTAGTGCACAGTTGACTTATATTGACCAAAAAAATTTTACAGTGGTATATTGCAGGTCAAGGTGACATACATTTAAATGTGGTGTAGAGCAGAGGGCATACTTGACTGACACATGTGCTTACTACGCTTTTAATTAACACTCCAGTCCTACTCCCCAAATTGCTCCTGGAGTTGCAAATGTTGTGGAAGTAAGATAGGACATGTAAGATCCTAAAGTACTGTGGATTTTTTGAAAGCCTGTGGACATTACCTCTGTAGAAACAGTGGCTCAATTACTAGGCGATACTCTTGTTTACGGAAGTATAAAAACACAAGTACTTTAAGTTTGGTATAGCTTATGTATTTCAGCATTCTTTACTGTTAAAGTAAACATGCATGGAGTCAAGAACATTCTTTCCTTCCTAGATATTCTTCTATACAAAGTCTAAGAGTGAGCCACAGTAGCAAGTGATAAATGTGAAAGATAAAGGAGGAATATTTATAAATATTGTAGCTTTAAAGCATGTAGGGAGGTGATTATGTGAAGGAGTTTATGTAAAAACACTTAAAAGTATCACTATCCTAACTGCGTCTCTGGACTGTGTGAACATGATAGTTTAAAAAAAAAAAACAAAACTGAACAAGCTCTGAGTGTCTTGACTATGAAATCTGCCAGTAAAAAGACTTCTTGCTTACCAGTCTGGCTTGTACAAGTCAACCATGTGTTATTTTGTTTCATAAGTTCTGTTGAAATCAGTGACAGACCAATTTCTCCAAATTTAAGGAAGTTAAACAGAAATACAGGTGTTAAATCAGTTAGCATTTTCTGTTGTCTTAAGTGTCTTCGTAGAGAGTTTTTAGTTGTCCTGGTTACTCCACAAGGGAGTCAGAGCAGATCTGTACAGATTCTTCTCTCTCCTACATGGGAAAATGAAGAGGATAAAGGTAATTTGACACGTCAGTGATTCTGTAATGTCAGAAAAATGCTATCTTGACAATTGCTTCTTTCAATTGCAATGAAGGAGCATGTATTAGTGGAAGAAACAGACTTGATAACTTAGGCCAAACATTGCTGTTTTGATAATACTTTTTATTTTTTTAAGTATTAATGTGTGAATTTGTCAGCAGTGATGATTAAATTTATTTCCTCCAGTCAGTTCTTCTGTTGACAGACTTTAAGTCAGTGATATGAAACCAACCACTTGGTATGCAACAGGAGCTTGAAGAATATATAGTAAGACACAGATCATTTTGCAGTGCGAATGAAGGCAGAAACTGGAAAAAGGTAGAACCAAAAATGAAAAACTGACTGGCTGTATACATAACAACCAGCCAAAGTTGTTTCCTTTTTTGTGTATTTAATCTGCTTTGAGGTGTGGACAGATTAGACAGAGACATAGAGCTGCAGTGATTTCTAATTGTTGCGCGATTTCTCAAAGTCCCCTAATTCACAGTCATGAAATCCTGGTGGAAAGGGCCATGTAAGATTTCTCTGAGCAAGAAATCACTTCTAATGTATTCCTGAGGGAGGTTCAGCAGTAAGATAAAAAAAGCAACGGCATGATTACCTGTATCAATTTACCATCTAAAAGACCAAAAGTTGACACGTGCTGTCAGTAAACCATAACTGCAAAACATGTGTTACCCAGTTCTCTCCTAAGATCTAATTTGCAGTTTTCCTGAGGAAGTTACATTTTCAGAAAGGCTGGGGACATCAGGGCATTCAAACATGCATCGCAATAAAGATGTATTTGAATTTTGTTGATGGGTAGTAGTGGCAAAACTTTGTTTATGATATGATGCTACTAATGGAATTATTTGATCAGAGTGATTAGTGCCCAACTGTTCCTGCTGGTGTTTTCTGTCCGTATAGCATCAAGGTGTGATACTTGTAAAGTCTTGTCAACTTAAATAGTGTTAAGCATGTGTATGTTTTTTACCTCCCAGGAGTGAGAACACACCAGACTTTAAAATGCAACACAAAGGAAGGTGTAATAGGGTTATCTTTTTTTTTTTTTCTTCTTCTTTTTTCAGTGCTGTAAAGCATATTTTAATTGGTCTTTGAACTTTTTAATGCCTGCTGCGATGTATTCCAGGTTTAATTGATATTTAGTTATCATTGTCATGGCACTTACGAAGTTATCTTGGAATTTCAGTATGTGATACCATTTTTGTGTTAGGTGACTACTGAGTCTTGAAGAAGCTGAGGTTGTGTTTTTCGTCTACAACAGTGACTAAGTCATTACATTAATTAGGTTAGTATTGCAGGAGGAGTTTTAGAAAAGTGTCTTTCTAATCATAGGTGGGTTTTTTAGAGTAACTGGAAACTTTAAATGGCAATTCTTCAAAGTATCACAATTCAAAGTTATCCATTGGAAAATACCACCAGATACCCACCCATTTATCAGTTTTAATTTCAATTTTTGCAGTCTTTGTGAGGAATGTTGTCTGTGTTGCTGATTTACATGAATGCATTCTTGTCGGTCTTCACTGTGTCTCTTTAAGTTCCTTCTTGAATTTTTTATATGGAGGAATTTAAGGGATTGCTTGTATGGAGGCTGAATATATTTAAATCTTAGTGGTTTTCAAATTATTATCTTTAAATTCACAAGAAATAGGAAAGAAATCAGTGGGACTTTATATTGCAGCTTAGTGACCTAATTGTGTTTCTTACACAGTAGGCCACTGAGGACAAAGTTTAGTCAGTTTCAGCTCAGCTTTGCCAAGGTGGAGGAAGGTCTTCCTGACAGCCTGGCAGTGAGGAGAACATTGAGAAAGCAGGCTTGCATACAGAGCACTTGGTGTTAGAACTTCAGTGCTACATTTGGTACAGTGGAAGTACTAATGTTAGGTATGCACCATGGTAGTGTTGCTAATGGAAACTTTCCTGCTACTGCGTTTTGAATGCAGTAAGAAACCAGTGTTTCTCCTGTTTACAAGAATTACATGAAGACTTCTCCCAACTTCTCATTTTCAATTTCCTACAAGTCTGGACTTTCTGTGGCATAGGGAAGACTAAAATAACATTTTGTAGAGAATTCTGGAAGGGGATTTTGGTGACAAAGCAGAAGTGTCATTCCATTTGGACATGGTGGTGTATTTTCAGTGGGAATTAAAAGGAGAAGTGTATGTAGCAAACTGTTTATTCTTAGATGTCGTGATGATAAAGATCTTGTAGCTAGAACATGGATACTGTCTGGGAACAGTCTTATTTTTAATTATTTTTTCAGCCTTATATATCATGTTATAAACATTTCACATTTCTTAAACCAGTGAACATTGTGTGGTTGTTGGCTTTCTTTAAAACAAAGTGTTAGTGGGCACAACAGTAGTGCTTGGATACATTCAGGCATTGAAATAAGACAGGACAGAAAGAGCATACCATGAGAAAGGAGCACCATCTCCATTCCAGGTACTAAAAAAAGTATGTTTCCTCTCATTCCTCCTCTGCTGATGCAGTGAGAGCTCCACCTCCTGTTCAAAACAACCTTCAGTTCTAAAAACTTATAGATAGGAAATCTGAGAAGATGCTTTTGGATACTGAAGCTGCCACCAGTGTAGCTTGAACAAGTAATTTATAAGACATGCAGCCAAACTTCCACTACATCTTCCATTTAGTATATTACTTGCTTGTGTGTCACAGTGTTTGTGGGTCCAGTTAAGACCAGGGTATCTAGATGACAGTTGCTGAATTGTGTATGTCATACACAGTTTCGAAAATAGCTCATGAAAGGCATTGCTTACACTTCGTAATAGTTTTCTGCTTGATGAGATGCTGTGAAAAGTAATGTCAATCTAAAACAATATTGTTATTGTTTGGCTACTTAACTCTTTGATATAGTGAAAATGGTATAAAACTTTCGCAAAAGTCTTTCTTCCCACTAGTTTATCTTGAAAACTGTGATATGAGGATTACCAATCTTCATTCTTATTATTTTTTTATATTCCTTGTCTCCTCCTGTAATTGATTCACTTTTTAAAAATGAATTCCCTTTTTATACCCGTGCAGAAGGTATTCATGTGCTGGACTATGTCCAAATTGGAAAATAATGAAATCTAAAGCTTTCCTATCATCTTTTACATAAAGACTAACAAAAGCCTTGATTATGTGGTGAAGCAATCAATTGTTCAGCAGCAAGTTGCTATTGATTACAACAAACTGCCTCTATAAGAACTGACCATATGCACTCCAGCTAACTGTCTTTACTTGGGGTCTTGCACAGGACTTAGTTTCTTTGCGTATAGATTCCCTTCTGTACTCTCTACTTAGTAATCAAGCTCCTTCCACAAACAGGACTCCCTGGTCGAGAGTCTTCCTTGCAGTCAAGCTGTGATGGTAGTTGCAATCTAATGTTCTTATTCTTTTGAGATGTGGAAACATAAGGAATGTATTTTCAGTTTAATCATAAATTAATGGATTTTTAGTAACGTCAGGGAATGCTATAAAAATATTAACTTGAAAAATGTCAAGAAATGTATATTCAGGAAAAAATGTAAACCAGATTTGTAGTTGAATGCTATGACATAGAATCAGAAAACATATTAGTCTATTTCATCTCTGCTTTCATCCATAATTGTCTCACAGTGACATGAAACTTGAAAAAAACGTATTCTTAAAAACAAGTTAGAGAGCATTAAAAAGCTAAATTTTAATTAAGGATCTGTTCTCTTTCTGAAATCCAAAGCTAGCTTCTGCTTTTATGTTGTAGTGAGGGAGCATAAAAAGTGAAAAATTCTATTTTTGATATTGAATAGAAAATGTCAGAGGCCTTTCCTTTTGCTGAGTGCTCAGGATGTGGATGCGGATGTGTGATTGGTAGGGGTGCAATCTTTGCACTACTTCCTCTGCATGTTTTAAAAATTCCTGTTTGACACGGAGATTAGTAAGCTCAAATAAACTCTGAAGTACAGCGAAGTATGTGTTGTTTGTTGGGGTTTTGGGATTTTTTTTTGTTTGTTTGTTTCTTTTTTTTAATTTCTTGCCATATTTCTCCTCTATATCAAAGTCTGTTGCTTTAGTGGTTCTGGTTTCAGCTTCTCTTGGCAGAAATGTTATGATGTCAGACTTCCGGGTTTTGCCATAAATTCTTAGTACCAGTTGGGAAGAGGGAAAGAATATTTTTTTGATGTGTTTTAAAATAACTTGGTAAGAACTTGTTAGGAGTGTTATTGAGGATAGCAATTGCCTCCTCTCAAACAAGACAATCCTTATGTTGGCCAGAGTAAGGGATGAAGGAGGAGAATATACTCAAAATTCGTCACTTCCAGCTGAAAAGTCTTGTAACATTTTCTCTTAATCTTTTGATGCCTACTTGCTACTGTATAATTATCTGGAAAATAAACATAAGGAGAATACCTTAATGGAAATCAGAAACAGTTTCAAATCACTTGGTAGAATAATTTTTTTTCTCTAGATACATTTAGTTTCCTTTACTGCTAGATGGCTTGTATCTAAAGTGCAACTTTAGAAAACCTGTGAACGTAGTTTTAAGGCTGAAAAACGTGATACCATCAGGCTTTGATATGAAACTTTAAATTGAAAATTTTGCCTAGACAATGGGAGAAAGAAGGAAATTTCTTCTGAAAGAAGAAGTTGTTCTGTAAACTAAGAAAATATGACTAAGAGTTAGTTCCTGAAACTGTGAAAGCCACTGCTTTTTCTTTTCCCTGTGAATGTGATGAATGTCATTACTCTTTTTTTAGATTCATTGGCCAGGATAATACCACCAATGCAGAACTTTCCTAACTGCCTACGTGTTTAAATGACATATTTTGTGAACTGATACAGACAATACAGTTACTTTAACTTTGAGGTGCGTTTGATATCTGGGAAAGAACTGACACCATGCTGCACACTCAGAACTACTTTTTGCTACTCACAAACTAAATTGTCAAAAATGCTGATTTGAAATGGGGTAAAAACCTGCTTAAAGTAATCACAGATATAACTGTTACCTGTTACAGCCTAAGAACTTAATGCCCCATTTCTCAAATGAGTTTTTACAATAACGAGATAGTTATATCATACTTCGAAGTGAAAAGCTCATGAACTTGCCTGCATGGTTATTTCCAACCTCTGTTCTTCTAGCAAGCTCTGAAAGTTATTGTTGCTTATAAAAGTGGAAAATGGACCTGATAAAAATGTTTAGTCTGCAGGGCTGTGTTTTATTTATCATATCACAAAAGAACAATGTTTTGTTGCATCATGGTCAAAATAGAAGCGACCTTGCTTGTTCATGAGTGCTCAAAGCCTAGAGATAAGAGGCAAAATAATAGAGTACAATAGAAAGAGTGTAGTGTAATTATTTGTGGCTTGTCAAGTGAAGCCCTCTCAGGCCCCAAGTGATTCAAATCTGGGAACTCTGCACAATTCTGTACACTAACAGTAGCCAGCATCAGAGAAATCTCACCCAGCTTCTCCGACAGTACTGAAATTGCATCAGTTTGTCATGCACTGAGCATGCCAGCTTCACACAATATCATTTGCTTGCAAATGGGCCTGGCCCCAACGCCCTGAGACACATTCTTTGGTATCTGACTCTTGGCCTGTGATTTGTCATGTCTCTAGTGCTATCGGCGTAAAGTAATTTTAATAGATTCTGATGGTTTGCTTGTGGAAGGTAAAGAATGCACTACAGATTGTGTCAGGTAGCTTTCTATGGCATGTAGCATGGTCAAGGCCCTCATGATGGTGATAGCCAAACAAAGAGTATGGAGAAATGAGAACCCTATTTTGAGTGGTATTTAACGCTCTCCTTCTCAGTACCCTGCTGTGGACATCCTTGCTAACTCAGCAGGTTCAAGAACTTAGCAGCTCAACAAAGCAGTGCTGTTTGTGCTGAAGTTGTTTACAGATGGAACATACAGCTAAAAATCAGTGGCTTTGTTTCTCTCTATTGAAAAAGAAAAGTGAATAAGATGTGTAAAAAAGTTAATTAATTTCCAGGAACTAAACTGTGTATATTTTTTTTTCATGGTGTTTAATTCTGTGTTAATTCTTTGGGGTTTTACTACTCTCTATATAAAATAACTGGTTTTTTAAGCAAGTGTGTTTCTTAATACTGTAAAAAAAAGAAACTTGTACAATTTTTACTGAAATGTCTTGGATAAAATTACATAAATGTGGTCTAGAGTATAGATTCCTGAAGAATTTCGTCGTAGATTTTAATTGCAATAGTTACTTGTCATTTTTTGAATTACTAAATCTTTGTTTGGAATAGTTTTCTTGCATTGTGCAGTAAATATGTGGCATTTTTTTACTCTTCCTTTGACACCACTGAGATGAGATTATTTTGCCATTGACAAGTCTGATCTTTGCATCATTTTTTTCAGCTGACTTCCTTAATTGATTACTACTTTGGTGTTGGAGCCTGCAGCATAGCTCTCCAGAATTCTGCTGACATCAATCGATTAATGTGAAGGTGTTAATGTTAGTGATTTCATCTAAGAAACATTCAAAACCATGTCAGTAATCTGTTCTTAAAAACTGCCAGATCATTGAGTCTCGTTATTTTGAACATGTTCGTTTGGGTTTACAAGAATTTTGCTGGAGAGCCAAAAAAGAAATATTTTAGTGAATCCTGTGGGAAGAGCAGATTTTTTTTTCAGTTGTTGTACATTAGTATAACATACATGCGCATGCCTTAATATTTAACAGACTGTTTTAAAATATGTTCTTATTAATATTTATGGTATCTCTGAGGAATTTATAAAAATGCTTGAGCACAAACTATTTGTTTTAGTTTTACCTAGGGAATTTCTGACAGCAGTGTAACTCTGGGCACCCCGCTAGCAAGTCTGTGCAAGTCTGCACTTTCTTTCCCACTGTAGCTTCCGCATTTGCTTAGCAGTTTTGCATAGCTAAGCAAAATTTTAAAATGAGCCTGCATTTTTTCCTTTTCTGTTCTAAATATATTCAGAAAAATACTGCTGTGTTATACAGTTCCTTAGAGATATTCTGCATTAAGATCAGAACTCACTGTTCAGTCTTGCACATAAAAAGAAAGAAGGAAAGTTTATTTTTAAGCTTGACATAAACCAGCTTCTGAAGCATGTTTTGCTTTTATTTCTTTGTGGAGTTTCATGTAGGATTACTTCTTAAAAACAACGTAGACTTTTGCAGTGTGCTAGTTCACCTGTGTGTTATTTGTGCATATAACAGCTCTACCTTTGAATCCAATGAGCATGCTGTTAACACAAATTTTGTTCGTAATGAAGGCAATTTAAATCAATTGCCACTAAACAAACATCAAAACCAACTAAGTATTGTGGTCAGTGTAACCTTCTTATATTCAGATAGGGGCAGAACATAGATGTGCACGCACACATGTATGTTTGTACATATATTGATGCTGGTACACAGAAGCTAATGCATATGTCAAAAATGGAAGGATTTATTGGGTTGTGTGGCAACGTGATCTGGTTGAGGTCTTGTATGAGTTGATGTTTTAATAACTTGGGTGATAGAATAAGACTGTCATTAATTAAATTTGCCATCAACACCAAGGTGGAAGTGATTGTGAACGTGCTGGAGAACAACAATAGAATTAAAAAAATAATTGTGATTAATTGAAAAGATTATTCAAGAAGGGAAAATGGGGTACTAAGTCAATAGGAGCTGGTGCCAAGTGTTGTATTTTGCCAAAAATAATCAGTAGTCCAAATCAATAATCAAAAAAAAAATATCTTGGGTGTAAGATCCAACAGATTAGATAACAGGTATTCCTGAAAGGATCTGGGGCTTATCAGGCATCACAAGATGGCCATGTTACTCATGCTGTTGCAGAATAGGCAAATACATGTTGAGATTCTGAAAGATGAATGTAAAAAAGAGGTCAGTGATGAGGAGTACATAGTAAGCATGGAGTACCATGTCCAGTTTTAGGTACTGCATTCCAGGAAACATGTCAGTATATGGGAAAGAGTGTCCACAGGAGAAGGCAGTGTAGGAGGAAATATGATGTGGTACACTGCTTTCTGGATCTCTGATCAGTGTGAAGAATGAAAAACAACAGGGGCTGTTTAGATTGAAAAGAAAACACTGAGAATGAACTTCATAACAAACCTCAGTAACATAAAAGGCTGTTGAAAAGAGAAAGGAGGAAATCAGTCTGTGGATTGGAAATGCTGTAGTCCTGTGCTGTACAATTTCCTGTCCTATCCACCAGGAGTAAGAAAGACTAATTCCGAAATGGTGCTAAATAATAAAAAAAACTACAGCACCAGAACACCCGTCAGGAACAGGGTATGGAAACTCAGTGTGTATGAGTGTTTCTGTTGTAGAAGCATCTTCTGGTGTAGATGTTTCTGTTACGAGTAAGTGTAGTTGGTCGTGCCTGAGGACTACAGGGTGAGCCAGGAAACTCCCAGAAATACAGAGCCAGTGTAGACCTGAGCTCATTTGGTACTGGGATATACTGTACAGAAAACCCAGGTAAACACATTTTGTGGACATTTTGAAGCCCAACTGGACATCTCCCAGCAAAGTCTTCTTCAGGCTTCTTTTTGTGAGCCTCTCTTGACACTCAGCAATTGTCCTTTGCATTATTTAATTTTTTTTACCTATATCCATCCCCTAACCTCTTATCACATATAAATTCTGTGGCTTTCTATAACTGTTGAGTATTCACCCAAAGTAACTCTGTTTTCTTCTCATGGGAAGTGTAGGAGCATCTCATAGTGAAACAGTTGCTGAAACAGTTGTGAGCTGCTCCGTCTCTGTCTGCATGCAGGAGAAGAAACATCATTTGTCGCTTTGCTCAAGAGAGCCTTTTGCCAGGTCTTCCTGGCAGATAATCATTCTTTTCTGCTCCCAACTTTAAATTTTGAGGTGACAGCAGTGCTTGGAGTAGACTTGTCACATCAGATGGTTTTTTTTTTTTCCCCCCTTTTTAAAAGACTGCTAATATTATTCAGTAAAGCATTTGTGTTCAGTATGTATCTTGTTTAGTGCTTCAGAATTGGTCCCCTTGATTTGATTCTGTAACAGATACACATAGCGATGAAGGGAGATGCAGAACATCAGGGACAACACCTCCCTCTATAAGCTAGTCAAGAAACTGCAAAAATTCAGTGCTACACTTACGTCAGTACGCTGCTCGCTGTATGTATCTGTATAAATCTTGCCGTATAAAATGAAACCTTTCTAATTGCTGAAGTAGCTTATTAAGGAGTGGTTAGATTAGTGGCTAGCAGAAAGCAGCACAGGGACATAACATGAGGCCTGATGAGAGCTCTGGGTCTCCAGCCCCAGTCCAGCCCTTTGTCCTTTTCTGTCCATTAAAAAAGGAAGCAGACACATTTTTATAGGAGGGAAAGCTATGCAGGACCCGTTCCCAGAGTTAACACCTGAAGAGCACAAATGTGTTCCACCTCAGTCCCATCTCATCTGAAGAGGCACGAAGACAGTCTGTGCGAGTTTGGAAAGTTAGAAGACTCTTCAGATTTACTAATGACAGAGATAATGGAACAAAGACCAAGCAGTTTGTGCCACTTACTCCCAAATGTTTTCAGGGGTTGATAATACAGAAGTATTTTTTACAGTATTTCAGGGGGATTTTTAGGGTAACCATTGTTGCCAGGTTATCAGTAGAAACTGCTGTAGGTATCGCCTAATTACATTTGGTTAATGAATTAGTCAAGCACATATTTTTAGCTTTGTAGTATGAGCTGTGGCTTGTCAGTGCTTCGGTGCTCAAAGATCAGTGTCATCTCCATTTCCCTGTATGTTCACATGTCTCTGCCCTCATGCAGGAGACATTATGCAGTGACCCTCAGTAAAGTTCTTGGGTGCTTCCTCCCGCATTCTTTCTGTTGGGCACTGACGTGCTCCACTGCATCATAGACCATGTACTTTGCCAGAAATCGTGAACAGGGCAAGAGCAAGGTGATGCAATGATGTTCTGCCACCTGCCACTCTAGTCCTTTCTTTCTCTTAAGAGACACTCATAGATACTGTAACTTCACTTCCTTCTTCATGTATGTAATTAGTCTATTGTTCATGTTTAGATGTAGCTTTTTGCCCGTAACACTGGAAATGATCAAAGAATGTTCTGTAATACCTTAAAATAGAAGGCTTGGTGCAAAATACTGGCTGTACAGCAGTATGGTGGTGTGCTTCTGTCTAAACACTGAAGATTTAACTTTAATACTGACTAGTGTCCCCATGGGTGGTTTTAACTTGAGAGCTCAGTGTGGGCATGGACTGCCCAGCTGCTAGCACAGGGCAGAAGAGACAAGGTGCTGTAAGACTATGGTCTGTAGAAGGATCTGAGTACAGAAATGCCAGTCAGCCACATACACTCATACACCCATGCAGTCACAGTCTGGCTTTGCATTGCTGTACAGAGACCAGGGGTTTTAAACTAATACAGATGAAAAGCTGTAGTTTGGTCAGAGCAACCTACTGATGTAGTAGTACATCTGGTATTGAAGCTGGCTTGGCAATAGCTTTGGCATTTGCTTACTTTTTACTACCACAGAGAGGGAACTGAGTTCTAATAGACTTAGGGCCCTGCTCTTGGTGTAGACAGCTTGGAATTGTAAAAAATACCCTTTCACAGATTCATAGAATGATCTGTGTTGGAAGGGACCTTTAAAAAGTCATCTAGTCCAACCCCCTTCTGGGCAGGGACATCTTTCACTATGTTGGGTTGCTGATAAGGTCCAACGTGACCTCTAGTACTTCTAAAGATGGGGCATCCACGATTTCTCTGGGCAACCTGTTCCAGTGTTTCATCACCCTTGTCCTAAAAAAATTTCTTCTTTATATCAGGTCTGAATCTACCCTCTTTTAGTTTAAAATCATTACCCCTTGTCCTGTCACAACAGACCATACTAAAAAGCCTGTACCCATCTTTCTTATAAGCCCTCTTAAGTAATGAAAGGCTGCGATAACATCTCCTGGGATCCTTCTTTTCTCCAGCCTGAACAACCCCAGCTGCCTCAACCTGTCCTTAAAGGAGAAGTGTACCATCCCTTTTTTTTGTGGCACTTCTCTGGACCTGCTCCAACAAGTCCATGTCTTTCCTGTGCTGAGAACTCCAGAGCTATACACGTTACTCCAGGTGGGATCTCACCAGAGCAGAGAGGCAGAATCACCTCCCTTGAGCTGACTCAGGTGCAGGACTTTGCACTTGATCTTGTGGAATTTCATGAGGTTCACATGCATCCTCTCCTCAAGCCTGTCAAGGTCCCTGTGGATGGTATCCTGTCCCTCAAGCAGATCAGTTGCACCACTTGGCTTGGTGTTTGTTTCAGTTCTGTGTTTAGATGGAACTTGCAAGACTTGGGAAGAAACATAAGCAAGACTAACTACAACAGTCCTAGAATCCTTGCTCACTGAATAGTGCCAAGATCTTGAGAAATAAGATTTAATTATCTCTTGAGGTGTTAAGCCTGAAGGGATTAAGTTGTACATAGACAACGTTACTGAATTCTCTGATTTTGGAGTGCTTGGCTTTTAACCTCACTGTGCTTTCATTGGTGCATATTTTTTTGACATAATAGTGTCTAAATTTATACTTTTACTGTGGATACTGTAGTACTCTATTTCAGTGAAAACAATAGTAAAGTTCACTGTATAGTTTAAAAAAAAAAAAAAGCCAAGTTGCAGGCTTCTTAAATGTTTTATAGCATGTCACTGTTTGGTTGGTTTTTTTTTTCCTTTTATTCTCCTTTGTGTAACATTGTAAATATTTAAATATGGCTCCCAAAAATAAAATCTCTATAAAATGTTGAGCTCCTGTTGAAGGCTCTAGGGATTTGGTGTGCTAAGTTAGAACTGGTTGAATGCATTTTAAAAATAACTTTTGGCTGTAATTGTTTGCTTTGACAATTTCAACCAGTGGTCAGAAATAAGAAGCAGGGTGCAGGCCTTCTAGTGACCTCTGAGGAGCTCTGAAGTCCAGGTTCTGTCTCTGGGTTACAGCTACCCCTGAGCAGCTGTGACAAGGGATGTCTTTTGTAAGCTCCCAGTATTAGGACATACTGAACAATACTGGCCTGACTTGGTGTGGACACAGTGGAAACTTGCCATGGCTCCAGAATATTCCTTTTAATTTACAGGGATTTTGAAGCAGCAACAAGACTGGATTTCTACTTCTCCTTAAGCTTGCTAAGCAAAAGTTTCTTTCAGGAGTGGGAATTAGCACTGCTTTCTCTTACTAGATTCTTGGAATTAATCCTGGCCGAAATAAAATCAGAAGACAGATTTGTTTTGTTTGGTCAATCTCCTGCGCACTCTATGTTGTAATCATACGTGTGTTGTTAAAATACCGAATGGTGAAAAATAGGCACTTAGAATTCATACTGAGTCTAAGCTTTGCTGGTTTTAGTTGTTGTTGATCCTAGTTGGATACTGCTTTCACGCATAAGTGTCTGTATTGTGTCTAATGTATATATTTATAAAAAGTAAGAGAACATTCAGCACTTCACATAAACAGCCCCTTCTTTTATTAATCTGTGAGTGTACCCATATTCATGTTAAGATCTTGAACTGGTTGTCCTAAAACATTAATTGTTTAAATTAATAAAACAGTGTATTATGTAATAAAATGTGGGTATTGCAGATACTTTAATGGTTTTCTGGCTTATTAGTTAGATACTTGTGTATTAAATCAGACAGTATTTAGACAAATAATTAGATACTTCTTTGACCCCAGTTTTTATGTATAAAATAAAAAAGTAGCAAGCACAGTCCAGTTCATGGGTGCTTATGGTTGTAATTGCTCTTCATGTTTAAATGGGAAAGTATGGGAACTATAAATTTTTCTCATTTAAAACACCTAGTAGACTGAAGTTTGTTTCTCTGGGGTGTTTTTTA
Source organism: Thinocorus orbignyianus (assembly GCA_013400375.1). Taxonomy (NCBI): domain Eukaryota; kingdom Metazoa; phylum Chordata; class Aves; order Ciconiiformes; family Thinocoridae; genus Thinocorus; species Thinocorus orbignyianus. The sequence goes on along the minus strand of VXBW01000605.1, from coordinate 42,119 downwards.
AGAAATCTATTGGAAAAATTTGAAGTTGTTCATAAAAATGTGACTGTCAGCTCTAGATACTGGTATATGATAAGCATTCTTTACAAGCCATGAACATGATGATTTTGTTATTTATAATAACAAGAAGAATGAATGTTTAAAAATCCATAGAAAACACTGGAGTATTTTTGCCTCTGGTGAGTTGTTAGCATTAGCCATTCTGTAACTTGAGTGAGGTAAGCCCTTTGTCTGAGGAATGTCCATGTGGGTTAGCTGAGGTTCACTTCTTGGAGTGCGGTTTTTGTCAGTTTGTATCTTTGCTGGGGTGCCTAGCAGACCAGTAGGGGTCACTCTAGGCATTAAATTTGGGAAATGTAGAAGTAATTTTAATTACTTTTTTTAATTGTGTATGCTAGCACACTTGAAAATAGTAAATCCTAGAGAAGAATTTTGCTTGCTATTTATTATATTATTCTGTTGTCTTTGAGTCGGGAGTATCTGTGCAAAACATATAATAGCGTCATCGGAGCTAACTGCAAAGTGTGGGTATGTCAGGAACCGGATGTGTAATGATACATTTTCAAGAAGTTCTGACTTTGAGGGAGTGTTCAGAATTTGCTGGCAAATGGAGTGTACTGAAAAGAAGGCAGTTCTTATTGGAGCTGATGTATTTCCATGCCCTAACACAATAGAAGAGGCTGGGAAGTCTGATGAGGCAGGTTGATGGCCCAAGTAAGCGTTTCAGTAATGTTTTCTTCTATTTCACGCAAAAATCAAGTTTAAGGCCATTTTAACGATTCTGGTAGAAAGATACCAAGTATGTTTTTCCTTCTAAAAGGTTCATCTATTAAATTAAATAGATGACCAATAATATCCTGCTCTCCTAAGCCAGATGGCTAATTGTGCAACTAGTTGATAATCAGTGTGGTCACTTCAAACTGATATATAAGATCCATGTGTTTCCACTTTTTGTGTAGTAGCAATGTTGTGAAATATCTCTTTCCTTCCTGCCCTCCTCTAAAAACTGTATCTTACTGTTTGAAACATTTTCTATGTGAGGTTGAAGAAAGATGGAAGGACATAAGACTCTTAATTCTTTCTTAAATGGAGCGTTTAAGCAGTTTTAAATTAAACATGAAGACTGAGATTTGTTCTTCGTAATAAATTACCGAGATTTCTTAATGAGGAATGTGTTGCACATAATTAAATGGAGCTAGCTGTGTTGTTTATTTCCATATCATATCCTTCCCATGATCTCCTCTTACATACTTATTGCCATAGTTTCTGTACATATGTTATTACATGCCACAGTTGTGCCAGCAGGAGCTCACATAAAGATCTTGAGCCTTGTTTCAGAATATTTTGAAGCCATTGAGAATCTCCAGTGTAAGTGGTCTGTGGAGAAAGCCTTGCTTTCCAGCAGAACTACTCCTGTCAGGTGCCCTAACTGAGATCCAGGACCTCAAGAGTTCAGTTTCTGATTCAAACAAGTCACAATGGTCTGGTAGCTTGCTTCAGAAAATCACAGACAACCACGTGGAGTCAGGTGAAAAGAAGATAGAGGGTAAGAGCATATTTGTAATACTCATAGGCTTTGCTTCAGAGGCTACCTGTAAGGATAAAGTGATTAATTTCTGTAATACTGGTATGACAGCAGATGGAAGCAGAAAGAGGTAACAGTAAGATAGGAGGCAGCAGCATTGCATGTTTTTCTGTGCCTCTTGAAATTTGCTTAATTTGATTGATGAGCAGTGTCTGAAAACTTGTGCTGATCACTTTTACACACATTCTACTAAGACAAGAGAAGCAAAGATCTGCACAAGTGTGTGTCTTTCTCCTGTTTTTCAGTGAATTGGTTGAAATTCTAGTTGTATTGGTAATTTGTGCGTTATAATGAAGTGTCTTTATTTCTTCATTTCCTTAACTGTCATCTCTTTACTAAGAGTTGTATAGCATGGCAGAAGGGGAATGGTGAAGAAACAAGGGTTGGGAGAAATTATCAATCTTCTGCTTCTATTCTTATTTTAAAAAATTGGTATTTTGCTTGATGAAGTGGTCCTAGTAAGTGTCAGTCACAGAAATGTCTTCACATGTCTATGGTATATTTTTGATTGGAAGAGAATAATAAATGTAATAAGCCCATAACAAAAAGCTGTGAGCATCTTTTCAGCAAATGTTACTTGAATTAACAAAATTACTCCAGCTTCAGTGTAAGTATTTTTTAGTGTAACATGAGACTACTTGTTTTTCCTTCTAATGTTTCTTCTCTGCATCTCTAATGAAGCCACTGTAGCATAAGTGAATCACAGCTTTTCTTGATTCTCTCTGTCCCCAGTTTTCTGAATGTTCTGGTCATCTAAGCCTAAAATAGTTTAACACCTTTAAATGTAGCTTTTATTTTTTTTTAAACTGCTCTTTGAAATAAAACTTGTTCTCCTTTTCCTTTCAAATACATTATTTTTTATTAGGCTTATCAAAGATTTAATGGATTGAATATACTAATATTTCCACCTCTTCTTGGTGAGTATATGGCAAAATTCTAGTTGCTCAAGTTAATGATGTGTTACTAATATGAGTTTCAGGTAGGTAATACTAATAGTTACCAGAGCACATACAACTTAACGTGACCTATGTATGATTTATTCTGATGGTTAATGTTAAATGAGTAGTGTAATTGTGAGATTATAGTATATGTTTTCATTAAAGGGTGTATTTGCGTAGTGCAAATGATTGTTGCGTTACTCAGTGATTAATTGTATTACTACTTGCAGTTTTTCTTAAAAAAAGTCTATCCATTCTGAGGTAAACTGAAGTAAGACTTCCTAGGACAGTTCAGGGTTTTGATACAAATTAGGAATATGATTAAATGTTACCATACGGAACTACTGTCTCAAACAACAATTTATTGACGGGGGGTGAGTGGAAATACCACCCAGATATCCTTTTGCTTCTTCATCAATGGGGGAAACTTACACTCATCTCTCTTCAAAATATAACCAGAGAATGGTTTTTGAAATACGTTGACAAGATCACCAAGGTTATATGTTCGTACTAAATAAAGGGGACAGGTTCCAGGATCTGAGAAGATAAAAATATTTTATTACTTTATTGACTCGAACAATGTTTTTGTGGATTTAGATTAATGTGTAATTCTTTTTTCCCCTCTATTTACTGCTTTCCTGTACACGCATTATAAATTTTGATTCTATTTAGGCTTTTTTTTTTTTTCTTAAACCACAGATGTAACGATTTATCTAGGTGTACTTCTTGTTAACATAAAAATGTTAAAACTTAAAAAAAAAGTAAAAATTAGTTTAAAAAAAAAAAACAACAACAAAGCAAAACTGAAAAGTAGTTCACAGGCTGAAAGAGTTAGTAATGTAACCGAGAGGTGATAGCAGTCAAGCTGTCTAGGCGGGATGAAAAGGCTCGTTACAACATACAGTAGTAAATGTCATACGGGTTTGGTAGTTACTGCTTGTACACTGAACTCCGTACAGAACACAAATCAGTCATTTTGCCAAGAAGCAGAATAAGAAGACTGAAGCTGGAGAAGGGGGCAAAAGGTGACATGGGAGTGCACTGCAGAAGTTGTCATAGAACCTCAGTGTGGGACCCATTTGAATGATGTGCCTTAGTGCAAAGATGAGTCCTCTTAAGTGGTGTGTTTTCCAATAGAAAGATCTGGTTATGCAATGCAGGTTGTAGTGTCTCATCCTTCGGGATTCAAGATAGGGGAGAGAGAACTGTAAATTACTGAAAATTAGTAAACATCATGTTTGTGACTGTGCATTTGTTTTTCTTAGTCTTTCAGGGTTCCTTTAAAAATGTTAGATTCATGGTTTATTGTAAACCTTTTATAAGACAACAGCCTATGGCACTAAAATCTGTACTTCTTCACTAACGAAGGGGTGCCTCTGATGCATAATGAATCCAAATACTAGTTTTTCTTTTGACTTTGACTTTAACTCCATTGAGTTTAACTAGGAAAACAGAAAAGTCATTGCTTCAGCTTAGTGTGCCTGTCTAGAAAGAAGGGATAATACTGCTACAGGCATGCTGTGAGCAATGGCTTGGGCATTTACCCAGTTCATATATCCCTGTCATAAAGAGTCAGTTTCTGTTCCTGTGAAGTCAGATGCAGTGATGTAGGCTTTCTGTGAATTATTCACAGAAGAAAAGGGAAGAAAAAGTCTGCTGTCTTTTCTAAAATGGAGCAAAATACCTGTGCTGTGTGTTTTCCCATAATGAAGTAAAAAAAGATTAAAATAACACCCTAAATATGAGCAAGTCATAGAGATTATTGCATGCTGCAGTTAGGATCTGCTTTAGGAGAATAAAAGCTGAATGTAAAAGGATTTAAGTAGTAATGTTACAGACATGAAAGTTACTTTATGTTACCTAAAGATTCAAAGAGCAAAGTGTGTCTATTATAATTCACTTTCAAATTCTGCGTGTCCTCTATCTATCCATTTGTCAGCAACTTGTCATGCAGTCTCTGTTTCGAGTTGTCTTAGCTCCTATTCTGTTACAGTGAAAGTATGTGGCTTCTTGCTTTTCCAAAGAGTATTTCCTGCAAGGTCCAGCAAGCTTTGGGAATGATTAATACTGAGTAGTGTATCCTTAATTTTCAAAGTAACTCAAAATATGTTAACTTAATTGAATGAAGAGAAATGTTGCTTATGCTTTGGATAGATACTTTGCACTTCAAATAAGGCAAACAATTCTAGGTCCAGGGTAAATTTAAAAGTAGGCTCACTTGAGTTTTTTGGGTTTTTTTGTAATTGGTTATGAATTGCTGCCATCATCAGTATCAGTGTCAAGGCTTTGAGCCCAGATGTTTATGCATATCAGACAGCTGAGATGAAGAGAATTTCCTGTTTTCTATATAAGCACAAAGTACAAGAACCAGACTTGGAAAGGACAAAATGTAATTCGTCTGCAACTTCTTGTCTAAAGATATTCTTGATAATTTTGAGTTCTTATTAATAAAAACTTACGTAGTAAAGGATTTTATGGCAGAGATGCAGAAGACCTCTTTGTCTTTGCTTTCTTTGTTTAAAAAACAGTCAGTGCTAGAATAAGTTACTTAAATGTACATAAAATAGCATCCTGTCTATACTGTCCATTGTCTGGAGTGCTTCCTCTTCCCATCCCACTGACTTCAAGAAGATTACAGGGAGTATGCTTTTCAGACATTTGGCATCACATATATTGAATTATTTTTTTTATTTTCTGTTTTCCCTTAGGTCTGTACATATTAAAAATGCATGATTTTTTGTATGTGCAAACACATGCTGGCATCTAACCATAGTATCTGAGATGACACAGTTTCTGGTGGATGTATACCGAGCTAACTGTGGAAAAATGTTGAAGATATATTTGAAAGCCGTTTGGTTAGATCAAGTCTTTGGTTTCGTTTTTCTAAAACACTGTAAATATTGGCTTCTGGGTGAAATTTTCCATCACAAATAATTAGTATACATTGAAATTCTTTTCAAGTTTCAGTGAGATCAATTCATCTGCTTCTGAGAGGAAAAAAAAGAAGGTGAAAAAGTGTTTTGTCAGGATTAATAAAGTAAATTAAGTGTTATGCTGCTGCTTTTTTTTTCTGTTTTTATTTATTTATTTATTCCCCTTGGAGTAGTAATTGATAAGTTTTATTAGAGTAATTACACTGTATCTCAAACTCAATCCAGACTTAGCCAGATGNCCTGATCCGAGCGTTCCTGACTCCAGATCTGGAATCCAGCTCCTGTCAATCACTGAGTCCAGTCTGGGACTTTTCCTGATGCCTGCTGGTGACGTGATCATCATTCTGGGAGCTTGATACAGTTTTGTATATATATTATCTATTTCATTATTTTCTTCTTATTTAAATTTTAGTTTAGTTTAGTTAATTCTAAACTCCTAAATCTCCTTATCCCTTCCTCTCCTTTCTTTCTGGGGAGAGGAAGGGCCATCTGTCTGTCTGTTTTTTGTAAATTTGGCTGAAACTATGGCACTCTGAAAAGTCTGAAAGAAAAATTCTTCCAGGTCTTTTACAGCAAGCGTGTTACAAGAACACCAAGGAAAGAACAAGACACTTCTAACAGTTATTCTTTTTGTCTGAAATAAGTTTTGGTGATACAACTGAACTGAAAATTTACTAGTAAGACTGCTGTTATCTTTTTTCCTTCTTTAAGAAGTGGTATGTAAGCTACTCCATATTATTTCTACTAAGAAATAGCAGAAGATGTACACTGCTTGTTTACAGCATTATTCACCTACATTCTTCTGTTATATTTAAAACTTGGTTTTCTCTATTTACGTAGGACTTGGATTTAGACAACCTCTAATGCTCTCATGCTGCTTGTCAGGGGATAGGAGATGCTTTCTCTGAGAGCTGAATTTTTTATCTCTTTCCCCTTGGAATGGAAAGAACTGTCTGAGTGTCTGAGGTGCCCAATAGTTATATTTTGAATCTGAAAATTGTGTTGAGTTATAAGTAGCTAACCTGAATGTAAGGCTTGACTTACAAAGGCTGAGCAACAATTACCCATTGTGAAGAGCTGCTTTTGAACTGTAGGCATCTTTTCCCATTCTGGATTTTTTCCTTTGGATGAAAAACCTGCTTGCTCCTGTCTACTGTGATACATTAAATGGGAAGCAAGTTCTTCTGTGATTTGTTCTGTGGTCAGTGTACTGTTAGAAGTTTCATGGTTTCAAGTTATTCAGGTACTTGCTTTTTTGAATCATTGTTGTTTACTTTGTGCTATAACTGCTTTGAGTTTTCCAGTTAGACTGCTAATGCAAACATATTCTGTAGGGAATGATTGTATATTGTAATTATATCCTTACAGGTTACTTTGTGGAAAATAAGTTTGCGTAAATGTGGTTTTATATTCAAGATAACAAAATGAAGAAAGTAACAGAAAGAAGAAAATGGATATTTCAACTGCAGGACAGTTTGTATGGAACGCCTCTGCCCAAGAACTCTTTAGTATTTAAATCAATAGAGTTTGAAAGACTCTCATGCAAGTTGATAGAATAACCTCTGGAAGACTAATGATCAGTTATCACTTCCATTGGGAAACTGTACCGGTCCCAAACATTAAAATGGTCATTTAAAATGTCTCTACTAAGCAGCACAGAATTCTGCAGAACTAAATCCTGAGTAGATCTAGCTCCCTAAATGGTAATTCCATCTTTTTTTAAAAGGTCAGCTCAATTAGATTTTGGCAAGATTGAGTCTTCATTGTCTCTTAGTATATTCATCAGGACACATTGGCTGGTAGTTTGCAAGCGCTCATGAGCAAAACGGGTTAGTAATACATTGGTACCAGTACAAATAGATTGTCCTCATCACCGCATAGACAAAACACTCATGAGAACTGTGCAATTCTTTAAGCGCTAGTGGCATGATATAATGAAGTTGTATTCCATTAAGCACTTGTATACAAGGGAGCAAAATGTCATCCACCTGAGTGTGGCTGCATTTCTGTGATACAACCTCATCTGTTCCATCAACTAGTTTTGCTCTGATCAATAAGCAGTTTTCTGTGGCCTTTCACTACTGTCAGATGTCATTGAATGATGTAAATACACGTCAGAAACTAGAAACTTGACAGCTCACCTAGACTAAAGAGAGAAGTGCGGGAGGGGGTGTACTGCTGGGATAGACAGAAATGGCAGCTGATGTCTTCTGTGTATGAATGATATGGTATTGCTACAGACAAGATTTTTCATTTTCCATAAGCGTGCAGCAAAATGACCATGGCTTGTACAAGTCAAATCATTCAAAAAGACTGAAGGGGAAAAAAAAGAGCTTTTTATATTACAGGACAGCACTGAGCACAATGTTTTAAATGGCCCACTTAGAAGTTACCTCTTACTTTGTTCTTGCCTTTGATATTAAATCTTCAGTCCTATTTGCTGTAAAAATTAAGGAAGATTAAATAAATATTTCACGTGTTCTCCTGGGCAGCATGCAGTGGGTAAAATGCCTACTTATGTTGTCATGCTCTTTCAAAAGATCTGAGAATTTACTTCTTCAGTATTTCACCACAGAATCAAAGAATGGAAGGATTTTGATTGATTGAGGTTTTTTCCAGTTGAAGTTTACAAAAACCTTCAAAATTCACAGTAGGGGAGTAAAGAAGAAAATAATTATATTCCATAGTGGGGAACTGTAACTGAAATGTGCAATATTTTTCTCATTTGAATTTTTTTGTTGTACTTCATGATTCCAATGAGGATCAACTGCTATAGGGGTTAGCACAAAGCGGGAAAGCTTAGTACTACTCAGTATTTCATTTATAGCTGCTCTATTATGTATCCTACACTGTGGAACAGGCTTTTCACCTGACTTTCCCCTAAGTTGTTTACAACACAATTTCCAGCCACAATTCTGGAGAGGAAGTTTCTGTTAATAGATGGCTGGGGCTAAATAAACATTTAAAGTATTTGAACAGGAACATGGTATTTGGCTTTTTGTCCTGAGGGTTAGATTAATCCTTCCTACACAGCACAGACATCTCATCTTTACAATGTTTGCTACCACATGAGAAGGAAAAAGTGATTTTGAAGAGAAAGTAAATAGATCAGTAAAATGAAGTCTGTTTCTAAAAAATCTGTGGTTTTATTAATCTAAAGTAACACCTGCTGATGCATTAACAGATCTGCATGCTAGCCTGCTTGTAACAGCAACCTCACTGATACCAAATTGCCCTCCAGCCTGCCCTCCTGCCCCCTGGCAAGACGGCTGAGAAGATGAGGATATTACCTTCATGTGTGATGGTGCGTGTGTGTGTGTGTATATACAGGTGTGTAATGAAGGTACCTATCGTATCCAGTTGAGTCTCTGCTACTTAGATATTATTATCATGCTGTCATGTTTTTGTCTATTAGACTGAAGTGTGATTTATATGAAGAAAAGCTTGAGAGCCCTCAGATTCTGTACTGTGGTTCCACTGTGGCATGTTTTGGGCATGTGCCTTGTGGCTAGTGCTTAAGTTACCGTACTGGAGATTTGGTATTCACTGGTCACTCACTATACTGCCCGTGTGTACCAGGATGTGTCAGCTGAGAGGCCTGCTCTCAGAGTCGCAATTCTCATTGCCTTCTGGAGTCCTCAGTTTTGGCTCTTTGGTTATTCTGCATCTCTAAGGGGTTTTCTGTAGGGCTTTCAAACAATAGTTGTCCTTAACTGGAAAACTTAGACCATGTTTCTTCAGAAGGGCATGAATCTTGCTTAAGAATCGCCGACCAAGATCACTCTGAAGTAACTGTTATTCCCTGTTTTCTCAGACATCAGGTCTTGTACCTTTCTTTTGTATTGTTAATTATTTTTTGTTGTGCGTTCTATACAAGGAATGGCTAGGTGTTCTTCTACATTTCTAATTGGTACTTTGCTAGCGTAGTCAGATTAATTCACTGCATATGGTGAACTATTATGAAGAAAGGGAAGCTGCTGGAAACCTCTGTGCAGGTTGCTGTTTATTTTAAATCAGAAAACTGTTCCAGGTTGATTTCTAATTTGGCTTGTGAACTTTCTCAGAGCCAATATTGTCTTGCAAATGAGAGACGTCACTCTTTCTGATACTTAAACTGACAAAAAATATTTTACAACTGTAGTATGGGCAGAATAATTGTCACAAAACCAGAGTGATGTCAAGGTGTAGTTATTAAGTGGGACTTTTGTTACTTGACTTAATTGTGGCCAGGATATTACCCACTTTCTTGTGGGGGAGAAAGGTAGGTAATTGACTTGTGGGGTGGAGGAAATCATTACACACAAGGAAAATACTCTAGCTGAGGTCTAAGATGTCTGAACTCAACTATGTTGAAAATAGTTATTGAAATTCTGTAGAAGATACCAGGGGGGCTCTGCTGCAACTTAGTGCTTTTTTGTGGGATACTTTTTAGGTTTAAAACAATCTACTGCATGTTTTCTACCTACTGATTTTGGGGGTTCTTTGTTACATAATCGCCTTTTTTGTACTTTGAATATTTGATTGCTGGCAAGTGAGATTAGATATCTCATAGTCCAGTATAAACCCTCCAAATAACATAATCTCCAGGATAAATTGAAAATCCCCAAGTAAAGAAGATAAAAAGCTATTGTTCCCGATCTCACTCTTGGTATCATATTTTAAAAACTCTTTCTAGACCCAGTTCTGCAACAGTCAGAAATACACTTGCAAATACAAATACACTGAACAGTGATATAAAGTTTAAAACTAATTTGTGATAACAGGGAGTGGTGTGATCACCCCAAGCATATAGTGATCATAGCAATTTTTGCATACCATTCTGGTTTATCTGTCTGTGTATTGCATATATTAAAATAAACACATAGGAGTTTTTTTATTTATTTATTTACAGATTTTGCAGTGTTTCTGTCACTTCAACTTCTTGTTCCTTATTAAGACTTCAGAGATACAAACCAGTAGCTCAGTAATTGCTTTCTTGAATCTGCCTTTAATAATTACATTTAGTAAAACTGTATCGAAAATTAGAAAGGCAGAGACTAATGGAAAACTAGATTTTTCACTGAATTAGAAAGCAAGACAATCCATATATTGACAACATTTCAAGTTGAAACAGATCAGGAAAACTGTTTTGGACTGTCTGTGCAAAGAGGCAAACACAGGCCTGATGTGCAGTGGCATCTGCATTTTATACAGGCAGAGAAACTATAAGCGATTTCATGTAAATAGGTGTCTTGAGAGGGGACAGTACAAATCTGATTTGGAAGCAAGTCACTTGAGGTTTTTTTTAGTCAGAGAATTTCTTTTTTTCACATCGACAAAAAGTCTAGAAAGTACAACTTTTCACTGATTAAAAATACCTTGAAATAGGAGGTGTGGGGGATGAGGAAAAATGGTTTAAGTTCTTATTTTAGACTGGATCATAATCTGTGGAAGAATGTTTATTGAGATTGGTATGACAGCACTGTGAGCCAGCTTGTATGAAGGTGGTAGAAGAGTGAAGGTATTGTGTCGGTGTTTAGCCATTACTGTGACTTCTTACCAAAAATTCAAGGCATTTGAATTCCCATGTCAGGAACAAGCAAAACCATGAAAACTATTTTCAGCCTTCTATTCCTGGCAGGCTGAATATTTAAATGCCTCTTATTGGAAGCAGGCTATGTATGTATGTATGTATTTATTTATTTATTTAGAGCAGTGTTCATTAATAAATGGATGATTTGTGGTACTGTAAAATCAGGAAAAAAAGCCTAACCAAACAACCAACTTTAAAATATGTACTGTGAACAGATCATCTTGCAGTTATGAATTGTTGGTTGCTTATGAAAACTTGTGGTTACAAGATTTGTATTTTAAATGAGGTTTATTTACTATTCTATTTCTGCAGCTTTCTGTTTTAATGTGGTCACTGAGGTGTTTGTTGGTAGAGATCATTTGAGTATCTCTGTGTCTTTACTGTTTTGAGATTGCTTCAGTTATCCTCTAAGTAGACACTGTACCTATCAAAGGTTATTTCAATACCTTCAGTGTTTTTGGACACCCTCATTTTCACCCAACAGTACAGTCCCACTTACATGCCACACATTTAATAATTGTTTGCTGTGACAGCATAATACTTTCTTCTGTTGCTTTTTAGGACATATACACAGAAGTGGGCATGTCTTGCCTGAGTCTTGGTGAGGATTGGATTGGATTGGATTGGATTGGATTGGATTGGATTGGATTGGATTGGATTGGATTGGTGGGTATCAGTAGAGTATAGCTTCTGTGAGGTGACACTGGGCCAGTTTAAATGAGTATGGAAACGGAGAGTTTTGCTTATGTAAATTTATATAATTTATTTATTGGATATTAAATTAATTTTACTTTAAATTTCTCCTGAACTTTAAATTTTCAGTATGTTTAGTGGAATGTAGGTTTGAAGGCTGCTAAACATAGGAAAGTATTGATTTTCTTTTACTAGAAGCTTCACCTTAAATCTTAACTACGTAGATAGAATTTAAATAGTAACTTCCATTGTGTTATACACATATATTAATCAGTATGTAATCTTGAATGAATTATTAACATGTTTGTAATCTGATAGGCTTCTTCATTAATCCAGCAACTCTTATGATAAATGAAGAGTGCCAGTTGTTACTAGTTAGCTTTTGAACCTTTGTTGGGGCAGTGTGCTATACTGGTCAGTGGTAACAATGAAAAAGAGAGATCACCAGCAATCTGAGAAATTTCACTCTTGTTTGTAGAACCTGTAAACGCTAGTATTATCCTTGTTTGGAATGGAAATAATGAATGTGTAAGAAAGCACTGCCAGAGTCACAGAGGAAATGGGGAAAACACAAAGGTGAGGCATGCTTGGGATTTCATCTTAGCTCTCTAGAATTGATGTTTGAGCAAACCAGCATTATTTGTAATTTAGGTAGGATGTTTTCAATATGAATAAATTAATGTTTCAACTGTGACTTTTGGACCTGCTTTTTTGTTTTCGTGCACGTGGTGGTGAAGATGAAAGGCTCTTAGAAAGAGAAATAGTGTGAAACGAATTGTTTCCCATCCTGCCCACTTTCTTCAAAATATTGCAACGGGATCTTCACAGAAGCAACAGGTTTAGTATACTAAACCTCGATAAATGAGAATAAATTAACTTTTCAGGGTAAAAGTTAAATTTAGCTGACAGATAAATTGCTGCTCAGTAACAAAAAACTGTACAAATTTGTGACAGAGGGGAAGTCGGGAATTTATAACTGGATCTTCGAACTGCCTTCCAAAAAAAGAAGGGTGAATTTTACTCTTTTTTTTCTTTCTAATTTTCCTCCTAACTTGGAAGGATCTTTCATAGGATCACGGAGTCATTTTGGTTGGCAGGGGCCCATGGAGGTCCAAGCATCCCCTTTCCCCACCCCTGCTCAAAGCAGGGCCAACATAGATCAGATTGCACAAGGTCTTGTGCTATTATGTTTCGACTTTCTCCACTACCTCTCTGGGCCCCTGCTTCAGTGTTTCTCTAATGTAGACTTTCTGATGAAACTGTTAAAATAGTCCAGATTTGGCAGTAGATTTGGTGTTAGTCTTATTTTTCTAGAAAAACTAAATGAGCTCTGTGTGCAGTAATTTTCCATTGGTACTTTAAAAAAAAAAAAAAGAAANGAAGGAAAAAAAGAAAAAAAAAGAAAAAAAAAAGAAGGAGATTTGATAGAAAATATTATTTTCATGGCAAAGAAAGATCTGGGAATAGAATTAATAGAATTAAACATTTTATAATATTTATTTCTATTTCTGATGGGTAGAACTTTACATGCTATTTTGCAGATTGATGTCGTAACACATCTTGGGGGAAGACTTTTCTGAAATCTAGTATATTGGGTAATATGTACATAAAGCAACAGCTGTCCAAAAGCATTCAAATCCTATTTTTTCTGAAATTATTTTATTATCTTGTCACTGCAACTACAGTAATTCTTCGTATCTTCCTTTAAGACCATTACAAATCCTATCAGTCTTTACTGTCAGAAATGTTATGTTCAGTTTTAGCAGGGCATGAGAATTTCATGTAGAATTAACCATCAATATCTTACAAAGTTAACGTGTAATACAGGAATAAGAAAATGTCACCCCTTTAATACCAGCTAGTTTTACCTACACATTTTAATGAATTGACTTGCATTATTTTCTGTGGTCTTAAAGAATAATTAGAGGAGTTTGTTCTACTTAAAAATCCTCCCCTGATTTCATTCAGTATTTGTTAGTAATTGCTGTGAATAAGAAGGTCTGAGGAAAATAACTATTTTCCTTTTGGGTATTTCAAGACTGCCTGTAGTATGAATGCTATTTGGTGATTTCTCAGTTACATAATGTTAACATTCGCCAAAAACACTGGCTAGGGCAAAATTCTGCAGTGGTTCATGGGTTTGCAGGTTAATGTCTTTTTTTGAGACTTTTCTTCTCTCGTGAGGTAGAGGAGCAAAGAGATATTTTTCACAGAGAGTCTCTTTCCTTAGGTAGAAAAATCAATACTGCATTTTGTGGAATAGCTCTTCTATTTCTCCTCCACCTCCTTCATATACCCTGGAAGGAGGAGTTGAAAAATGTTGGATCTATGTGTAGAACAACAGTGGTCCCTGCAGCAACACCACTTTTTCTGGATGCCAGCACCAGCAGCGCATGGAAGACTTGACTTTAGGAGGTTTTGGGCTTGTTTGTGGACTTGCCAGCTTTGGCGGGGGCGAGGAGGGTGGTGTTTCATGGGTTTGTTTTGTTTTTCCCGCACATATTTTTACATGTGATCCATATTAAAAAGCCTTCCTGGCAAAACCAGGAGGAAATCAAGTAAGTACCAGGGTTGGTTTATCGTGTCCTGAAATAGAGATCTGTGCAGCAGTATGCAAGGTGGGATGTGTTTGCTTTCTTCATGGATGTAAACACATTGTGTGTCTCTGCGTCTCTGGGGTCATGAGCTTTTAACCTCAGGCTTCTGAGTTGTGCCCAGTTGGGTTACTAGAAGTAGATTTTCCTAGGAAAAGCGTGGAATAAGTTGTTCAGCATTGCAGAAGCATATGAATTTTATATCTAAAGTTTCCAAAGTGACTGTGATGTTACTGTTTGCCTTAATCTTGAGGCCACACTTTCTGTACATACATTTTTCCTGCTTTTTAAAATGTTTTTTAGTTCTTACGTGGAAAAAGCCCTAAGGACATAGTCCTTTGCTCATTTGTTCCCATGACACTGTCAGTCTTGCATGCCGAACCGAGTAGACACTCAGTGGGGAAAAGTATTTTGTGATTTACTACTGCAAGTAAGGGATGCAAGCAAGCATGCTGGGTTGCATTGTTTGAAAAGCTGAAATTATACTCTGAATACTTAAATTCAAAGACACTTTTTCTTAATGGTTTGCTTTTTTTCTACTTTTTACCCATGACCAGGTGACTAGGAATGAAGAGAAGGGAGTATTTCATTTGGACAGGTACTGCCCTAGACATACACCGAGTGGACATGGAGATTTTAGTTGAAATTGTAGACCTCTAAACTAAAAGGCATCTGAGCTTTTATCATACAGCTGCCCCACCAGCAGCGGAGGGAGGGCGAGGGATACCATGCATTGCCAATGAATTTTCACAACAAGCAGATGCAGTGACATACATTTTTGATTTATATATGATAAAGTCATGTGTTCCCTTCAATGTTACAGGAGCCAGAGTACTTCAGACTAAAACCCCTTCCCCTCCTCTTCTTGGGTCTGCAGAATGTTGGCAGTATGACCTTTTCAGCTGTTGTGCCTCTACCATAGTATAGATTCCTGTCCAGCATCTGTTTTTTACAATAACTTAAAAACATCCTCCAATTTTTTTCTGTTCCCAGACATCAAGTCCTGTCCTGTATCATATCCTGAACTGTAGAAAAGTATCCTGTAGGCCTGAAATTTGCTCTGACTTTGTGGAGATGTCATAAACTTTCAGTCAGCGTGTATACTCGAAAAATAGCAGAGCAGCAGCAGTGCTGATGCCATTGGAAAACCTACATTATGCAAAAGTTTTGTGAGGAGTTAGGCTTTTTTCCAGAAGTTTATGGGTTGGCCAAATTTACCTCCCACCTATCTGCCTTATCATCTTGTCCACATCCAGGGGGAATTTGTGTGAAAGGACTTGGATTTTCTTTTGGGTTGGGCTTGGGGTTTTTGATTGTTTTTTTTTTTTGGCATGGGCAAAATAAAATGTATTTTTCTTTAACTATGTGTTTGGACTGCCTCAGCTGTAACTTTCTAAAAATAATTCCTGTCTGAATCACTTACCTGATATGGAAAATCTAACCCTAAAAATTAAAGGTTGGCAAAACTATAAGTAACTGAGAACAGTCTCATAATGGAAAATATTAGATTATTCTAATCACTCCTAGCATTGCCATTAAACCCTATAATATATTTTATTAAATTAACTCCACCTAAGGTCTTCTTGAAATGTTATTGAGATGTTAATTAAGAATAGCAGTAGTGTGTGTGAGCTGCAGCATGAAACAGGAAAGTGAGGAATCAGCTAATCCAGGGTGAATGTCCATTCGTTACCCCTTCAGTTTTCTTACCTGTGTAAAAGATATGTGGGTGAAAGAAAAGGTAATTAAGAACAGAGGCTGTACAGAAAGATGAGTGCTTACTTGCTGAGAAGTTGGAGTTAACATGTAGGATAAAGTAAGTTGCATTTTCCCTGCCATGTAAGTAGAAAATGACGCTTTCTGCAAATATGTAGAAGAGTTAACTAAGAACTTAAAGGAAACTAAGCAAAGTTTACATTCCTTATGCAGGTAGGCACTAGAGACACTAATAGACCTTTTGTAACAAAAAAAAAATAATGGGAGAAGTTATTTGCGGCGGAGTCTTGTGTAAATAGAAATGGCAAAAGATTTTCTATTCAGTACAAAAGATATGAAGTAAAAAATGCCAAGATGTGATGAGGTTTCCATAGGGGAACAAACTTTTCACTAAGTTCATGATAAGACAAAAAGAAAATCTGAAGCTTCAGAACAAGGGCAGAGTGATATCTCTA
This sequence comes from Thinocorus orbignyianus, assembly GCA_013400375.1. Taxonomy (NCBI): domain Eukaryota; kingdom Metazoa; phylum Chordata; class Aves; order Ciconiiformes; family Thinocoridae; genus Thinocorus; species Thinocorus orbignyianus. The sequence continues at coordinate 25,636 of VXBW01000605.1, read as the reverse complement.
ATAACTCTTATTGCTTCCTGTCATTTTTTTCTTGATAGTACTTTACCTAAATTAATTTAGGGGTTTATGTCTGTATGTATATAAATAGTGGACTTGGTATCTGCAGGTGGTGAACATCCAGAGTTCTCTAGTACAGTAAATCAGCTTTTCTTTACACTCAAGAACCCAAACTTGAATTGTGACTCTCAAATTTCACCTAAAAAATTCGTTTATGGATATTGTTTTCTCACAGTGCTGTGTTTAAGAACCTATTAGCTTTTATTACTGAAGTGTTCAAGCCAAGTTAGTTTTTTGGTAGTCTGTGCTTGGCTGTGTCTTTAATTTTTTTCTTCATTGACAAAAGGCTGTCACAGATTTTTAGACATGTGAGTGATCCTTTTTGACTCTGATGCTTCTAGGTAATGTTTGAAGAGTTTTGTGCCTCATATAATCATCACTTCAAGCGATGGTCAATAAAACATTTAGCACAATTTTCAATCATCTGTTTCTGGTCACTTTTTTTGCAGTACGCACACTTTTATTTACATGTTTACATGTTTCCAGCATCAGACTCAATTTATAACATACTTAAAATCTTTCTGAAATATTTTGGGTACTTAATACTTTATCTGCCTGGGTACATATGCAGGCATGTAATTACTTGATGTTTGCCTCTTCCAGATGATTGAGAGGCCAGTGGCAAATTAACATAATTCTCAATGAATCAATTTTTATTGTCTTTGAAATGATAAATATTTAATTGCACAACCAGTGTTCTCTGATAGGTTATTCAATCTTGTGTTGCAAAAATTGCTAATAGGATACTTTAATTATATATATTATCCTGGATATTGGTTTGTGTTAGTGCCTTTGAACTATATGTTGTCATAGTTGCACTGGATGTAGTGCTTAGATGTTGCCTTTTCTCAGATATGGGTGTTTGATGTGGTCAAATTCTGTGCTGCCTTAGTTCTTCCACTAATGCTAATACAGTTCTACATGAAGTGTCTGCAGTTCACCTGTTTGCTGTATTTTATACTATAACTCTTCAGGAAGCAAATGAAATATTTTTTTCTCTTTCCTTGTGTTCAAGTGAAATATGAACATTACATCCCTCTGAACTTCACATTCACCCCTTTCCCTTTCGTGGGATGCCTGCCCTTCACTGGCTGCAGCTCCCACAGATGTAGCCAGGACACAGCCAGGCTGGCCCCCTCTGCACTGAGCTTTGTCCAGACTTTGCCATGAGTTTTACAGCTTGTGCTGCCCACGCTGCTGCCAGCAGTATCTGAACTAGTTTAAATCTAGCTCAGGAATATCTGTGTTCACTCTGACCACTGAGCCAACTACAACATAAATGTTCTGCTCGTCACAGCATGTAAATTCAGAAGCTTAAAAACTTAAATCTTAATTGAGGCACAAAATTTTGTTATTTTTGGGCTTTCTTTGTGATAGCTGTTCTTGCATTTTCTTCAATAGTTGTGCTGAGTTTGTCACTTGCATTCTCTCCATTTGCCCTACACATGAAGAATGATCTGGTTTTCTACAGCTGGATGTATTGATAACTACATCCTGGTAACCTGTTTCAGGTCTTCCCTATGTCACAGCAGGCTTAGTCCAGTAAGAAATGAAACTGCCTCATAGCTATTTCAGTTTATTTCTTCACCCCACTTTGATTTACCATCCATAATAGATTAACCTGGCAAGAGAAGCCTTTGGTGAGCAGAATGGCATTCTTTGATAAACTGATACTCTTCTTTTCAGATGCTTGCTGGTATTTGAAATAGTACTGTCAGCTTCATGTAAGAATAACAGGTTGCAAGCAATAGCAGAGGTAGTTTGCTTTCCATTTTGGAAGGCAGACTAATGCTAATTTAGTGAAAGTTTGGATGAATTAACTTCTTGAAAGGATGTGCCTGAAAATGTTGCATGTGTCCTGACTGCTCGTCTTCATTAAAAACAGAATAGCATTTGAATCCGCCATTTTGGGGTTGAAGACAGGCTAATCCCAATATTTAAATGTAACATATGAAAGATCTTTGCTAAGCTGTACAGGCATTTAGAAGAGCAGCCTCCTTTGACTACTTTGACTACTGCTCTTGAGAAGCAATTTGGATGAACTACTTATGTTGACAGATAAAAAGCAGCAGAGACTCCTCAGATGGATTATTGCAGAGACCCTAGTAAGAAAAGATGCAAGGTGGATGTAAGTATTTCTTTCCCCTGGTATTTACTCACCGTGAAGAATGTGGAGCTGATTTTAATAGCTTGTGTATACTGTAGCTTGACTAAATACTGTTGGGTACCATGCTCATGTATGTTTAATTAGTAAGTAGCAGAGGAAAAGGCTAAATTCGCATGCAGTGGAATATGAGACAGTACAAAGCCAGCCCTTCTGAACTATAATGGTTATCACCCTGCTGTGTGTATACTTTTTTTAATATGTTTTTCGACACCATTCAACATTTTTGTTTGTAAGCAAGACATCTGTGCTTAGGAGGGCTTAGGTGGCCCAGGTGTTCTGCAGACCACAAATACAAATGCAAACAAAATAACACAGGCTGCAGGTTTCTAGAAAAAAACATAGTCTTGTTTACAGCTTCTTGCAAAAAAGTGTTTCTTGCAGCTAGTTGACTGCAGTGTGGGGCACTCGTTGTCGTTAGGAGTTGCATCCTTGAGACGTGAGGGGACTCTTTGTAGACTCTCCAGATAAAGTAGCAAATGATTTTGTAACAAAATAGAAGAATCCGTGTGTTTCATCAAGCTTAGAAATCATTGGTTACATGTAAATATGTGTTTGCCATCAGTTGGTTTTTGCAGTATTCAATTTTATCCCAATATGCTATCTCTACTGGAAAGTTAATCTTTTCCATGAAAGGGTTCGTGGTTATTCTATTAGTAGAACACTTCCGATAAGAGACATTGAGATGATCCAGATGGACAAATAGAGCATAGTGGGCTAATTTTTTTGTCTGTGTAACTGTAGGCATTAGCATGCATTAGGAACTTTTTCCTTTTTCAGTAAAAGACCAACACATTTTTCCTTAAGTTTGTTTCTAAGGAAGTTAGCCAAATAGGTGACTGCAGTGACAATGAGTTTCTAAAAGGGTGTCATCTATGTAACTGTTGTGCTCTGCAGGGCTAATAAAGAAAAATATCAAATGCAAGTCAGATCTCACAGCTTCTTGGTTTGGTTACAAATTAGATTTCCATAGTCAGTGTTTTGCTGGCAAGGGAGAGGCTTTTTAGCTCGGAAAACCAAGTAAGTTATTTTTCAGGAAATGACAGAGAAGTTCCTATGGGATTTTATGAACCATGTGTTTGGAAAAGATTGGTTTAAAGAGAGTTGAAAAAATCAGAAAACTACTTACTCTTATATGTCAGCTACTCTTTCATTCAACAGTGACAGGTCCATAGAAGCCTCCCTCGAGCTTCCCATGTTGTAGGAATTACAAAACTGTCTGACTGGGTTGCAGTATATATTGTTTTACTACCTTTTCCTCTATGCCCTAAGAAATATGACATAAGCTTCTCAACAGTCATCTTCAGAAGAATACCTCTGAATCCTAAGCCTGTCTTTTGTACCTAACTCCTACCAGCACTGTGCTGGTTTTTTGAGTGGAGGAGGGCCGTGCTGCAAAAGAGTGTAGGAAAGGCAATATTCTTAATTATTTTGTAGTATTGGTGCGAAAGACAAACAAGGAGACTGCAGTCTGGTTTGGGTAGATATTGGTGCCAGAAACACTGGTAAGTGTCAGTGAAGAGACAGCTTTTTCAGAAAATAAATGTATGAAGGTAACATAAAATTAGTAAGGAGACATTTGAAATAGAAGCCACATTATTAAGAGCATGTACTTCCAGTTGTTCTTGGGTACATACCTTGTTTTTAGTAATGAAGGTCCAAGTTAGATTGCAATGACATGGCATTTTAACAGAAGGAGTCAGTGAAACAATATACTCGTCCTGCCAATATGTTTGTGTCAGAGTTGAAAATATATTTATTGTATTATGAAAACAGTAAGTCTGCTTCTCCAGGCCAGGAGAGGTGAGGTAAGCTGCTTCACATGGACAGGAGGTGTTCGGAATATTTTTTGGAAATCCTGCAGTGAATGTTTCACTTCTCTGACATGATCTTTCTCCTTCACAAACTCTGGACAAAGCAATGTCATAATTGCATAATGTCAAGCCTTGATTTCCATAGTTAGTGAAACTGTACCTTTTTTCTTGTGCTGTAAGTTAATATTGTACTAAGTGGAACAGTCTGTTTTCATATAACAGACATAACAGTGCTTGGGATGGGGAAGAGGGGCTGTTGTGGGTCCAGGTCAACTTTTGAGCTGACATCTGTTAAGATATGCCCATCTTGCAATGGATAATGTAACGTATCTGAATTTCTTTGGGCCCTTCAGTAGAAGTGACCATTTGTGTTGAGAGGAGCTGTATTGCTGAAGGTTGAAACACAGATACAACAAGCATTTGCCCAGGTCTGCAGAAAGGCAGTGGCAGCTTTGGGCCCATTGTCTGCCTGTGAGGACCCGTGCTCTAAATGTCTCTACCAGCTGAGCTGCCCATCATGCTTTCTGCCTGCTCTGGTGGCCATCAGGAGAAAGGTTTCAGCACATCTGAGGACTACTGCTAGGAAGGATGAATGGCTTTCAGCTCTGTCTGTGTTTATCCCCCCTGAAACCCTCTGATACTCTCAGTTTCTAGTACCTAATATTTCACTTTTTTTCCTTTACTGCCTCTAACAGCCACTCTCATCCCTTCTTAGGGACTCAGCAAAACCAAAAAGGATCAGACTGAGCTTTTTAGGGGCTGTTCTGCTTCTTACTTAGCTGTATCCCAACTTGTTTCCCAGATCTGCAGCAGCAAGAGGTCCCTTTCCTTATGGGAAGACCATGTAGGAGCTCGTGTAGGGGCTGCTTGTGCAGAGTAGGGAGAGCAATTGCTACAGGGAGGAGGCAAAGATGTGACTGTAAGTAACCTAGCTAAGGCACAGAAGGTCTTACCTCGGCAAGTGGACAGGGTGGGGATAACCCAAAGTAAACAGTGGGTACAAGACAGGGGAGAACTAGAACTGAGGGGAGTGTGGTTGGAGAGGAGAGAGAAAAAGGGAAATTTCCCTCATGCCTCTGTGACCTATGTTAAGCCTGGCTCTGCCATGTGTCCACTGTAGAACCAAATTTTGCTGCCCCTCCTTCCAAAGAATGAAGTCAGAATAAGTAATTTGTTTTCATTTAGGGAATAGCAAGATTCAGTTTTATCAAGGCTGCTATGAAGTTTGAGTTGGCTCTGAATCACTGTCGTGTCCGCCTCTGCTGTGGAGGGCATTCAAAAGTATGGAGCATTGCCATGAGGCACTTACACCCCTGAGATGCTGAATTGCTGCTGCAGCTACGTGCAGCTTTGGTTAGCACCGTTGCCCAGTGCTCTTACTGATTCTGCAGACTATCTTTTTTTTCCTGGATCAGTTGGATGGGAATAGTTTTAAAGTCATCTTTTGATCCCTATGCTGTGGTCTTGTTCTAGTCATAGTACAACTGAGAAAATGTACCATTGTCTGAGCAATAATGAAACACTAAACACGTGGAAATCCTGTTAGTGTTTCATGGACCGTAGCTGTCATTTCATTTGCTCTGGAATTCCTTCCATACAGCCATGACAAAGGTTTAAGGTTGAGTTTCTTGACACTTTGAATGCATTAGCCGTTTGTCAGACAAAAGTCTGTCAAGCATACTGAGGCATCTAAAGGGATGTATTTATTTCTGTAGGTAATATATTAAATAGAATTAGCCTTGGTAAATTTAGTCTTGAGAGAGAGAAGCACAGTACTAGAATTTTGTGGGATTTTCTTTCCTGGTCAGTGTTAAGATAAATGTATCTGTTTCTTGTAAACTTCTCTTTTTCTGCTTCAGGTTTTTGTATCTCCTCATTCTAAACAAGGCTGCCTAAAATCTCTTTCTCAGCTGTAATTTTTCAGAAGTTTATATACTTTGCAATTAATTTTCCATTTATAAATACACATAATATGATAGTATTAATTTACCATAATTGTGAATATAAAAATGCTGTGTATTTCTCATGTAACAGAAAACCAAGCTCAGAATTTATTATTCTCACTAGTTTGCCTCCCAACTCCTGGTCACGTTTGTCGTTCTTGTCCATGTTTTTTGTTAAACTGAAAATTCGGGATTTTGAGATAAAGTTATTTGGGCTACTTTTTTTCACATCAAATAAAAGATGTCCTTTTGTATCTAGTGTCAGCATTTGACATAGATGAGAACTGAAGGAGGGCAGTATCAGTGCTATTTGCCACACAGTCCTTGATGTGCTCTTAAAACACTAGTGGGCTTACAGGAGGGCATGGGTGCTTCTTGTATGTCTTTTTAGTTCTTTTTTTTCTTCCATTTATGCTTTCTGTCTTGGGAATTGAGTGATAGAGTACCAGTTGCTTGCCTATATATAATCCGATTTTAGTTATTATGTAGTACTGTCCAGTTTCTGCAGCAAGAAGAGAAATGTAAGTATTCTTAAAAACAGTAAAAAAGGATCATTCAGTAGGGGTTTGCTAATGGTGAGAAACTGATAAATTCAGGAAAGTGGCAAAATTAGGTGTATTTGCTAAATTAAGAAAATTATTTCTGAGATCTGAATACAACCCATGTCTTTGGAACAAAGTGGAGGCGAAGAAGAGAGGCAAAAAGGTTGTTTGTTTGTTTGTTTGTTTAAATAGCACAGTTACATCTGTTCTGTAGTTGGACTTGGAAGTCTTTACTAGGAATTCTTAGGAATTCTTCTTGAAAAGCGTCCTTCACAGCTTTGATGGTTGTGAATTGCAGCTGCAGATCTGTAATTCTTTTAGGAAAAAGATGAACATTATTCATACTGATGTCTGATCCGAAGGTGTTTGTGCCGTATACCCTTTATGTGGGTTAAATTCTGTTGGGAGAATGCTTTTAATAGATCATGGTTTTCTGGCTTTGTGCAAACTTCATTGGTAACTGTTCTGGTAGTAACCAAGAAAGATGAGTCATTTCGAGTTTCAGAGTACTCATAAAGAATTTTCTAATTGGTGTCTTCATATCTATGGTCCCTCATGTCTTAGTCAGGATGAACTGCGAATCTTTCAGTGCAGTGTAATTTCTGGTATTTCAATGACTATGGGAAAAGCATTTTATTTGTCTTAATCAGTGATTAATTGTTGCATTTTTCATTTAACTTACTGTCATTTATAAAAAGTCATATGTCTTTTTGGTGTTATCTGTTCATAGAACATGAACATTTTTACAAGTAAAGTAATTTCCTTGCAGTGTTGCATTTTTTCCCCCATAGTTCTTCTGTCTTTATTTTGGCACTTTCGTCTATGTTCACCAGTTTCCTTACATTGTTTTTCTGTCAGGGCCTGCAATTGCTCAATTAAATTTGTGTGAGATTTGTCTATAGCTATTTTGAATCCATGAAAAGATCCTATCTCTTTCTCAAGCTAATGTATCTTTCTTTCTTTCACACAAATCCATGTCATTATATGAAACAGTGGCACAGAACCTCACTTCTGTGCTTTTAGTTTGTGCTTGAGAATTGTGATCTGGTTAGCAGTGAGGAGGCAAATTTGGAATTTATGCTGTCTAAACAAAGTCAGTTAATAATATGAAGTTCATAAGCACAGTATCTGTCATTCTTGCATTTCTGTTCTGTAAGTTGTTTGTAAATCAATTTAATATTTCAATATATTGAAATAGAATATTAAATCAAATTAATATTTAATTTTTATTTAAACAAAACCACAAATTTTCCACTTATGTATTATGAAATGCTTTACATTTATGAAATACAAGTGCCGCAGTTAGTGGTTTAGAAATGCCACTTGCAGGGGTTTGTTTTCAGACAGTAATTTTCAACTTTATTTAAGGCAGATCTGTTGTCCAGTTTTGTAAGTTTGCTAAATGTGTTTGCTAAAGCTGGATCCAAGGGCTCTGGAAGGGTGGGAGGCAAAGTTAAAGCCTCTATACTGCTGCAAACAATTGAAGGTGCAAAGGTAGCAGATTTGTGGTTTTGGAAAGAACATCACTGTGCATGGGAAGCTGTAGTTGTCTCTTCTCATGTCTCATGCAAAGTTGACTGAAAAATATATTCTTTATTGTCATCTTCTTAGCAAAAAAAATGGAAACTAATTAAAACTTCGCTAAGATTTAAAAGGAGGCTGAATGAATGCTGTATAGTTTTTGGTGTTCTGAAGTCAATTCTGTAATTCCTTAACCAGTGATGAAACACAGAACGAAATAGATATATGCTTTGATAGGGAAGGTCCACAGAGGGTTTAGTATTTCCTTTCTTCGCCATATTCCAACTGTTCTCCTTTAAGAAATGACAGGTTTATAGATTTCAGAGGGAAGATGTTTCTCTGAAGTTGTACATATATGACTAAAATCGAAATGGTACTTCACAAAGCAAGCCATGATTCACAAGAAAGTTACCTGTCAAGGGAGTGCTTACAGCTGAGGCCCGAGCCCCTTAGACTTCTCCAACAGTTTGCTTGGCAAACCCTGTAGCCCACGAAAGTGCTAAACTAGCAGTGGTGCAGAGACTCTTTGCTGACTGGTGTGTAAGTGGGTGTTACGAGTTGCTCGTAATTGCTGGAGATTTAAAGTTATCTCAAAACTATTGCAGCACCTTAACCAGTGACTCATGGTCAATTCTAACTTAACTAATTTCATATTGTTACCCATTCTTCCCCCAGACATGCCCTTGAAACCACTTCCATGCAATGGCTTTCCTATACAAAGCATTTTGTTCCTTTCAGAACTATTTCTTTCATACAGTGTGTAGAATAATGATGTAACTAATGCTTTTCTCTCATATAATTAGAATGTTATGTCTCAACTAAAGAAAAAAGCCTACATTGATTTTTCTTTCTGTGTGATTCTATTTACAACTCCGAATTTACGACATATTCCTAAGGGTACCTTGCAGTTTTTTCACATGTAGAGGAAAATTGTTTAATAGCCAATAGCTGTTCTCCCAAAATAGGCTAAATAGGTGGGGGGGAGGGGAGAATCAATACACCCAAATAAGGTCGTCTGCTCACAACGATTAGGACACTGAAATATTCCTTTTCAAAGAGGTAGAATGTAGCACATTGGATTACAACGTCTGCACTGATTTCAGTAACGTAAACACTGGTGTGAAATGACTGCAGTCCCATCCCCACTGCATTCAGACAAAGGTAGGCACATTTTAGTCTGGATTAAATAAAATGCTGTCTGTTTCTAATGTGGTTTGGCTAGCTGGTAAAAACCATAGTATTTTGACTTGTTTGAAAGGCAGGTTCTAGTAGACAATAGAAAGTGTTTATCCAGTATGGTTTCTGTGTTTTGCTTTGATCAGTGCTGGCTGCGTATGGTGTGACAGAAGCCCCTTCTTTTCTGCATTCAGGCATAAACTCTGTTTGCAAATGGATTTCAAAGAACTTTTTATTTGGCCTAAGTCTTGGGTCTTGATGTAATCATCAGTCCTGAACATCATGTCTCATTGTCCTGGAAATAATTATTTCCAGCATTTTCTGAGCAAAACTGAAAACAAAGAACTCCTAGATAGACCAAGCACCTTTTCTGTATGCTTTTCTGCTGATCTTGTCTTCATTTAATAGACCGTGTTTTCCTGAGTACTTCACAGTATTTCTCATCACTTGCCCTCAGAACTGACCTAGTGACCTGACAATCAAGAAAATGTCATGTTAGTGACTACTAATTAGTGGATCCAGAGAGCTGCTTCTTCTGGCCTTTCAACCTTCCAGAGGCAGCAACAAAAGCTGTCACATGTATCATACAAAGAAAACAAGCATTTGCAATGTTTGGGGTTTTTTTATTTCCTAGGGTATAGATAGTAGCACAAGCTAATTGAGACTACAAATGAATTTGTAGGTTAGGAGGCAATTAACCTGTCTTACAGTGTTTACATTTATTTCTCCTATTCCATTCATAGCATACTGCATCTGTTATCCAGTTCTTACTGAACATGTGCTAATATGAACATGTGTTAATATGCTGTATTTTAAGAGAGAAAAGCAATCTTTATTTATTTTCCCTTATTTTTTTCTTCTCATCTGTTGTTTAAATTGTTTTTAACTACTTCAAAATGCATTAAATAGTTCTGAAAGGGAGTATTTTATTGCTTAATTTTTAATGTACAGTATGCAGTCCAAGCTTGACTTGTCTTTTTGTATATTTGTTGAACAAACTTGTTAACAGAAGATTCACCCTTACTTCCCATTAATCATTGTTGTACTTCTGTGCCTAGAAAGTCATCACGGGTTTTTTGAGACCACCTCAAAAATGAAATGACCACAGCAAAAGTGCAGTCACAGGCTTGTCACAGAACTGTTTGTGCAAGTACATTAATCTCCTTTTTGTATTTATGATTTTCAGGTCTTTAAAATAGAGGTACTAATGAGTGGAAGGAAACATTTTGTGGAGAAGAGGTATAGTGAATTCCATGCACTTCATAAAAAGGTATTGATCACATTCTTTATAAGATGTAACTCCGTTTTGTCTTACTTGTGATATTTTCCTCTTTCTTGAAATTGTTGCAATATGTGCTTTATCTTAAATACATCTTGTGATTCATGTCTCTGGAAATCAGTTCCCAACTCAGTTTCTTCTCTGTTTTGTGGAAAGGGATGATGATTTCTCAGATGTTACTAAGTCTTTTTTCCTTTTGATTTGTATTTATATGCCATATTGCTAAAACACAGTCTGTAGTATGGGGATTTTTGTAAGATCACAAAATAAGACACAATCCTATAGGAAATAAATGTGATTTTGTTTTTTACCTGATTAGGCAAATAATTTACTTATTCTGTAAGTTGTGTTGCTTACCTGCTGTATGTAAAGCTGAGGAAACAAATGCCATACACCAGGAAACTAGAAATGAAAAATGCAGAATAGACCATCTCACTGTGCTGCTCCTCATACAATGAATATAAGATACCAATCGTTGCACTAATATGTGGAAGGGAACTCAGTACTTTCAACATTGGTTATCCACTAATTGTTCTTTAATCTGTTTTGATCACTGTTAAAAGAAAGGTATGATTTGTCTTCTCCATGCTGATCTGAATGCTGCTATATAGTTATGCAGCTGAAAGGCAAGTTTTAATTTTTTTCTGCCTTATGGAAGAGAAGTATTATGAAGGAGAATTCTGGAAAACATTGGAGCCTGTTGCTAGTGGTGGGTCTGCAATAACGAGCTTCAGTCCTTCATTCCTAGGACCTGGGTCAACTGAATGTTGGCTTCGAAGATGACAGTCTTGGGGCATCAGCCACCTCTCTGGGAGGCTTGCTCCGGTGTTTGACCACCCTCTCAGGAAAGAAATGCTTCCTAATGTCCAGTCTAAACCTAGCATAACGTTGAACCGTTCCTACATGTCCTGTCACTGGATCCCAGAGAGAAGAGACCAGCACCTTCCTCTCCCCTTCCCCTCCTCAGGAAGCTCTAGAGAGCAATAGGGTTGCCCTTCAGCCTCCTTTTTTCCAAACTAGACAAATCCAGAGGCCTCAGCCACTCATAAAACATGACTTCCAGTCCTTTCACCAGCCTTGTTACCCTCCTGTGGATGCATTCAAGGACTTCCACATCCTTCTTATCTTGTGGGGCTCAGAACTGTGCACAGTACTCCAGGTAAGGCTGCACCATCACCCAATACAGTGGCATAGTCAACTCTTTTGACTGGCTGGCCATGCTGTATTAGATGCACCCCAGGATGCTGTTTGCCCTCTTGTCTGCCAGGGCACATTGCTGACTCCTATTGCACCTGCTGTCAGCCAGCACCCACAGATCCCTTTCTGCAGGGTTGGTGTCCACCCAGTTCTCTCCCAGTGTATATTTATGCCCCATGTTACTCTGTCATAGGTGCAGGATCTGTCATTTGACTTGTTGAATTTCATCATATTAATCATTTCCCAATGCTCCAATCAATCTGGATCCCTCTGGAATGTCCCTCAAGAAAGTCAACAACACTTCTCAGTTTGGGATCATCAACAAACTTGCTAGTGGTGCATTCAACTCCTGCATCGAGGTCATTGATGAATATATTGAACAGAATTGGCTCTACCCAGAAGAACACCATGGGGGATGGATTGGCAGACAGAAGTAGCCCCATTCAATACGACCCGTTGAGCTCTGCCCTTCAGCCAGTTCTTCATCCAGTGCAGTTATGTACCTGTTTATCTCACAGCCTGACAGCTGGTCCGAGAGGATGCTGTGAGGGACTGTATCAAAAGTCTTACTAAACCCCAGAAAAACTACATCCACCACCTTCCCTTCATCCACTAGGCAGGTGACTTTATTGTAGAAGGACATAAAATTGAAAGAGATTTTCCCTTTGTGAACCGATGTTGACTGTGCCTGATAGTTGCGTTGTCCTTCAAATGCCATTCAGTAGTGCCCACTACGGTCTCCATAATTTTTCAGAAGTTCTGAAGTNGTTCTGAAGTTACCCTAACAGGCCTGTAGTTCCCTGGGTCGTCCCTCATGCCCTTCTTGTAAACTGGACTAACGTTGGCTACCTTCCTATCAGCAGAGACAACCCCAAACTCCCAAGGCCATTGATAGATGATTGAGAGAGATCCTGCTATAATATCTGCCAGCTCCTGCAGAACCCTGGGATGAATCCCATCAGGCCTCATGGACTTGTGAACATTCAGCTGATACAGTTGGTCCCTCACAATTTCGGTGTCCATAAATGGACACTGAATGGTCCAAAAATGGACAGAAATCGTTCACCGCTCCCACGCTCATGGGCCTCCAATTCAGAGTAACAGGCAGCCCAAGGTCTATTTTTATAAATAGTATAATATTAATATAATTCTATATGCTTATTATATATATACTGTATAATACATTATAATATTTAGTAGTATTGTTATTATTACTGCTACTAAAGACTGAGGCAAAAACATGTTGAATGCCTCTGCTTTTTTGTTTTCCTCTTCCCATTGTCTAATTTCACTGTAATTTCTGGAGTTGTACAATTTCTTCACACAAAAGTCATGAATGACTACAGTTCTCACTCTCAGATTAGTCTCCTTGTACACTGACTTCTCTTCAGTATATCCTTTTCCAGAGGTTTCTTCTTAGAACACCAGAAGAACTATAAATGATGGTACCTTTGTCTTCAGAAATAGCTGCAAAATAAACAAACTTGAAAAACAGATATTTTGAGCAGACACTTTGCACCACTCTTAAGTTTGTTTCATCTTACTCATCTGTTTTCTGCCTGTTTATATTACTGTGCAAACTTGATAGTGACTTCTTATTTGCACTCAGCAAGTTTTAGCATCAGTATACCTCTTTTCTTCAGTTTTATTTTTCTAAGTTGTAGTAAAATTTCAGGAAGCATGGTTGAACACCTCATGCTTTGGGCTTTTATTAGAGTATTCATTGTTACAGAAATCCTAGAGAAGGCATTCTCTGTGATACAGTATGTGCTTTCACCCTTTCTTCTCTCTGTTTTGTGTTAGAGCAGAAAATCTCAATGCTCTTGAAAAACTAGGGTGTGTACTGGAGAAGAATAGTTCATACTGTACAGAAGTATACAGAAGTACAGGTTGTACTGGAGAGGAATAGTTTTAACTTGTATCTTGACTGTTCTTTGTGAGCAATTTGTTCACATCCCAATACGCTATTTTTACTCAGGTGCAGATACCGGTTTGCTTCCAGCATGCCAATAGGGTATTTATTTTTTTTTGTTCTTCTCATTCCCTTTAATTTAAAATGTAAGTTTCACTCTAAGTTGCTGTGAGTACGTGGCACTTGGAAAGGTGTCTTTAGATTTACTGTGTATTCAAGGTGCCCTTAGCGCTGGAGATATCTGAAGTGAGCATGAAAAACAAAGCTCCGTAGAGAGCAGCGGTGGTAGAAAATGGGAAAGGAGGCTGAAGGGGGAGATAGTGCCTTTCGCCAGAGAAGGTATATGGAGGAAGGAGGATTCCATTGCTCATACAGGACATTATTAATTCATCAGAATGACAATTAATGTTTTGATTAATTTTGATACTTTTATTTTACAAAACCATTTCCAAGAACATGGCTGGATTTGTCTCCTTTGTGGGTTCAACCTTTCTTACATTCCAGTTGCGTAATAAAATAAACCTGCACTTCCTGTGCCATCTGGCTGTAGTGGGAAATGTTTACAATCTTTTAAAGACTGTCATACTGCATCAGGAGTACAAATTATTCCCTTGACAGAAACCATCCACTGCTGTTGCCTTTTTCAAAATAGTTTACGTAGACCGTTATACATTGCCCCAGTTATGAACAACAAACCAAGCTTTTCAGGATATGCACCATTCACATTACAGTATTGTAAGTATTGTATTCAAGTCTGAACAGAAGTGTTTTGATTCTCACATGGAGAGTTTTTTAGAAAGAATTAAATTATTTCTATATGTATAACAGTCAAAAATACCATTTTTTCTTATTTATTCCCTAATTCCTTTTCTATACTTTTTTCCTTTACATTTTTAAATATTGGTAGTTTTAAGCAGCAGAATGCTAGATGGTAACAGTGTTGCAACTACTGCAGTGAAGTTTGCAATAATCTTGAGCTCTATGCATTTTGTTTTGCAACTTATTTATAATTTTGGAATAATTAGTGTACACTAAATCATACTGACTTTTTACACTTGGAGAAATAATTCTTTACTTGGTAATTTGAGCCATTTTTAGTCTTGCAGGAAATAGATGCTACAGTATGTCAAATAGGCATACATCAGTGCTACAGACAGGAAGGTATTGCAACCAATAATTGTCCTCAGATAAATATTTCTTGTGTAGGGACAGGTCTGAAGCAGTATAACTAACACATACATAGGTTTGCTTAATACTCGTTGATGTTGTAATAATTATTTGTTGCAATATATTATTGGATTATTGTAAGCAAAAGAACATGGGCTTATAGTTTATTCTTTGTACATCTGTATAGCATCTGCTTTATACCTACACACAGTACCTGTGTGTGAGCATTTACGCAATTGTTTTTTGGATGTTTTCTATAACAGAGCCACAGAGCACGAAAGGATTGTTAATCATCAGCTGAGGTACCAGCCACAGAGTATTTATCTTGTAAGCAGCTAGGCCTTTGTGGATGCTTAGATTGTTTCAGATCTGTCTCCTCTCATCTGGAGCATTCTTCTCGTTTGTTACTCATCTGCAGGTGCTGTCATAGTTCACAACAGCTATGACCGTAGCTTCTTCAACATTCCCAACCAATTTAGAGGAAAAAATGGGGTTTATATTCTGGCTTTAAGATCAATCAGTAAAAGTATATGGGTTGAGGATTTTCTTTTGGTGGGTTGTTTTTCTCACTTCACATTTAATTGTAATTTAGCACAGTTAAGAAATAAGGAAATCACAAAATGTTTCCAGAGCAATTGAGGTTTCCTTGCTGTGGCTTCGTTACTTGTAATTGTAGAGACGTTGATATGTTGGCACTACTTTTTTCCTATAGTGACATCTCAGCGAGCTCAAAGATGAAATGTAAATTCTCAGTCTCCCACGGGTGTGCATGTCAAAGTCAATTTTGAGTTTCTTTCCTTGAATTCCTTGCCTCGAATTTACTCAGAGGCGATATCTAACAGAAGGAATGTCTAATGTCATCTTCTATTAAAATGCAATGGACTCTATTCCAGTTATTATTTTTGCTCTGATAGTTTTGAGGAAAACATTAATATTTTTTGATTTTGAAAAAATATGTTGCTCCATCAGGAGGATTTTTAGTGTTGTCAGAATGTGTGTCTGTGTCTACCTATACACGCTCATGTGTATGTATGTGCACATTTCCATATATATCTGTAAAATCTTTCCTGCAGGAATATTTGGAGGGATAGTTACGGAGCTATCTGAGAAATATATTCAGTGGAATCTTGCTATTTCTATGTATAAGTTATTAAAAAAACTTGTCAATCTGTTGGTGCACGAGAGCATGGATGTGTTGCAGTCTTGATTGCCAGCTCTCCAGAGAAATGGTTGGCTCTCCTCCCTGTACTTCTCCCACTTGTTCATAGTTGCCTAAATCTAGAGTTAGAAATTGTCTTAGTGTTTTGTCACCACCCGTAGCAAGGCAGTATCTGGGTACGTTGCAGTGACGTTGTGAGGTATCACCCCAGATCGACTAACAGGGAATGCATTTCAACTCTTCTCATATAGTTGCCGTTGTGTTCTAAGGCTGTTAGCCACAACAAGTTGTTAGTGGAGTACGAGGGCAGCTAGATTTTGAAATTTTTAACTGCAGTCTGTAAGTATGAAGTCTGCTGTTACTTCAGTGAGCTGATGGTGAGTAAATTAATTGCTGTGCTGTTGTCCTTTATGCGTGGTTATTTTACCTGTGTTGCCTCATTTCCAAGAAAAACATGCTTGTTTTATTAAAGAGATGCTGTTACACTTTGTTCCTGTCTGGATTTCTTTTCATTTGCAGCTCAAGAAGTTCATAAGAACTCCAGAGATCCCTTCAAAACATGTGAGAAACTGGGTCCCCAAGGTCCTGGAGCAGCGACGGCAAGGCTTGGAGTTGTACCTGCAGGTGAGTTTCCTCTCAGCACTGTGAAAGCAAAGATGGCATCCATTTTCAGATTTGAACATATAAAGTGGGGTGGTTTAGTGATCGGGAATTTTAGAGGGGGAAAATGAGCTACTTACTGGCTCATTACCGGTTTATGCTCACTTAGCAAGACAAGCTGTTAGAAATCCAGACTGTTCTGCTATTTTTTTCCTGATTCTGGCAAAAGCTGCTGACTGACTTTGGCGAACCTCCTAATAACTCATTTTCCTGCGCCTGAAATGGGGAAAATAATATTATTCTTTCCAAAGTTGTTCTAATGTACCTATCAAAAGTGTTGCAGAGGAGGTACAAGGAGGCTTTATTTAACTTTTCTCTAGTCAGACTATGGAAGAATCAACTCATCAAATTCATATTCCCACTACTGTATCTGATATGCCTGTATCTGAATTGTTCATCGTGTTGAAAAGGCACCTGTCATCCCATATTCATCTCAGTTTGAAAAGTTGCATTTAAAGTCCCAGATAGTACCTATTTGGGTTCTGATTTTACTACAGACTAAAATGTCTGTAGTAAATGACAGGAACGACTGAAACATACGGACATCTAAATATACCAGTGATAAATTCAGCCTTTTTTAAATAAATGGAATTTTCACTTTCACCATGATTGCTTTAAAAATACACTGAGGTGTACTTTCACAGCCATTTGACTGGTAACAAAGTCGGATTAAGGCATTCCTCTGGACATATTCCCAGTTCACTACATCTTCAGCTGTACCAATGCAAGTGCTGTTTTATTGAAGGGATCACAGAAACTATCTGAGTTGGATCTGAGAGGATGGTTGTTTTGGGAGGAATGGAAGAGTGAGAGTATTCTATTTTCACTCAGATCAGAGCAGTGAAAATTTCAGAGATCTTATTTATGCCATTATCCACAGTTGCAGTAGCACAACTGGAAGAATGGTGAACTGCAACATAGTGGGCAGTGAGCTGCATCCGTAGAAAATAGATGGTAACCTGCCCTGTTCAGGAAGCTCCTTGATTCTCAGGAAGATTTTGTAAAAGAAAACTGCTTATGGAGGAGGATGGAATTACAGTGTGACACAAGACAGTATTACTTCTGACATTAAACTTCTAAAAAATTTGGAAACAAAGATAAAAACACTGCTCAGATTTTTTTCTGAGATGTAGGGAGCATCATTTCAGGCAACATAGTTAATTTTAATTTTTTATTTTCAAATATTTCATTACTATTGTTAAATTGAATCCTTTTTACCTTCTTGCTCTATGATATTTATAGCATCATTGACATCTAAAAATTATGTATATTGTGTGGGTGAAAAACACTGCTGTTGGATAGATTTTGGTTTTAAAAAGGAATAGGGCCTTTTTGGTTTTGATGCCTGTCAGCACAGCTTGCTCCATCATCACTGTGTTTTTGTCTTGCAACCTATTGCTGTGAATTTGGTGCTTGGTGGTTTTTTTCCATTTATTTTCATAAAACTGTATTTTGGAGATTATCACTACTAAGGCACAAGTACCGATTTCTCTTAAGAGGTTGATAATGTTAAAAAGATTGGTTAGCAGTTTTTAATTGCTGATAAACTTTAAAAGAACATCTCCCCCTACTGGAAGAGTTAGTCAGCTCTTGATCTTGTGCGGCCTTGTACGTACATTTAATTAACTTTACCTCTCTTCTGTCACCATTGGCTGTCATAGGGACATTCAGTGGTTTAGGTTGGAATGGACTGCTGGATGTTATCTGATTAAAACATGACAAGCCTCTAAGTTATTTCCACACTAATGTGCATACTAAATTAAAACAAGAACAAAAATAATAAATATTCTTGTGAAAGTCATTAATTTCCGTTTCTGCTGACAGATAGCAAAACCAATCATCCGTGAAGTTTTAAATTTTAAAACAGTAAGAGCTTCATTTTAGACAATTAAAAGTTCATATTAAGGCACTTCAGTTATCAGAAGGCTTTAGCAGTGCCAAGCATTTTCTAAGGCACAGTGTAGGTACATGCTACAATTTCAGAAGACGTGATCAGTTTTTAATTTAACACCATTAATATAAAACATTACGAACGTATTTTCAGGTGATGCTAATGAGAGTTAATCTGCGAGAGCACTTTGGCTATTGCCGTCAGTATTCAGTGGTGGTACTAGTAGCTAACTGCTTGTGCAGCTGCAAAACTGTTGTGGAGTCATGGTAGCCATTAACTGTTTTTTCAAAGCTAGCCAGAATTTCGTGCAGAGATTGAGCATTTACACAGATATTACGTTAAAATTCAATATATATTTCGTTTCTCATTATGGCACTTTGCACCTTGAAAACCTGTACAGGCAAGAAATAATATGCCATGCAGATAGCAGTCAAACACACACCTATTTCTGATATGATCTAATCATATTGGCTTCTGAATATACTGTTAATTAAGTAGTCTTCTATAGTTAAATGCAGGTAAGTCTAATGATATGAAATCAGAATAGTCGAGTCAGTCTGTTTTAAGTAGTAAAGAAAGCACGAAATTCCTCTTTCTGAGCCAGAAGGTGCTGCGTTTGCCGGTACCTTGTTACTCTTTTGTGACTTTTTCATGATGAAACTGCCCTCTTACATGCTTGCAGCACAGGTTGGTTGTTTCTTGGAGTGGATGAACATAAACTTTTCATTATATCTTTCTTAAGAATAGTAAAATTATGAATAAATCAGGTATATTAAATGGAGAGATATAAATAGTAAATTTCTTAAATTTTTCAGTATCCGCTGTTAACTAATATTCATCGTATGGCTTATTTTTCTCTTGTCTTTGAAAGACAGAGTGGGGATTTTTTTCTTGTTATAATAGACCAGTTTTCATGGAATTGTGAAAGAATAATTTATCTATATTACTTCATATTTTACATGTTTGGCTGGAATTTACAACTTTAGTTTTTAATACTGTGGAACAGGTGACTAGTAATCAGTAGCATGCGTAGTAATTTGGCTGCATGTGTAATGATAATACCAGAGCCCTTTTGAATACCGAGAACAGTCATCTGACTGACAAGAGGCAGAAAGGAGTATGTTTAATTTATTGAGGAAACAGGTGCAAAGATAAGTGGATGACAGACCCAAATATTCAAGCAAATTATTATGAAGCAATAAGCTATTGCTCCTGTAGTGATCTGTTGTAATTCTCTCTGTGCATGATATTAACCTACAACACACAGAACTTGGTTGAGCTTGAGCTGGTTTAGTCTCCATTAAGTAAGAAAATGGCTCTTACTTGCAGTGGAAGAGGAATAAACCTGTTCTAATTACTTTATGGTGGTTATTAACTAAGAGTTACCATAAATCAATTAGTGTCTGATGTAAATTCTGGCCTAATAGTTAGTTTTTTGTATATCTGTAGCTTGCAGTACAGCAGAGGTGAGAATGCAGGTGGTTTTGACTTTAAAATGTGTTGAATAAGTCATTGGATTACACTACTGCTGACAAAAATCTTTCTGGTAGTAGTATTAGATTGCACTAAGATTTGAATTCATCTGTGACTTGTTTATAGTTATGAAATGTCTCTCTCTTTATATGTTTCCTGAAGAGTCTGGGGTTGAGAAAAGGTAGAGAATGTAGACTTGGGGCAGCTAGTTGTGTAGGGAGCCTCCAGCTGGAGAAGGGCTGCCAACCGAACTTGCACTGAAAGTCTGTGACTCCTGATAGTATGTGTGTGAGCCTGGAGAACTACGTTTCCTTGAAAGTATCTCAAGGTAAAAGTAAGTGTGGAAGATGATAGGGCAAACTGTTAATTAACATCATAGCTTTTGGGTAGTGGTTGCTTGTTTGGTTTTTTTTGATCCACTGTATAATCTCAGGCAAACTGCTTATCACAAAGCAATACAGAAGTATGATCTGCTTTCAGTTGTATTTAAAGGAGATGCAGATCACTTGAAATGCTCCTTTTCGCACAGTTCTTGTTGTGTGTGAGTTTAGTAAGTCATCTTGTGGATGGACCAGCTGAACAGGTAGTTGGGATTTTATTTTGGATGTTGAAGAGATTGCTGGGATTCCTAAGGGCAGCACTAAGGGACCTTATCTAATTGGTTATTGAAGCAGCTGCAGCTGCATTGTCAATTGGATCAGTATTTGTTACAAATAGATTTTATATGACGTACTCTTGGAGGAGCAGTTTTTATGGAGCTTATTGTCAGTGAATTGGTAATGGGGAAGAATTTGATCTAGCCACCTGCTCTCTAGTGATTTGGAGTTAGGTCATATCCTTGTCCCAGTAAGCTGACACTGGATGTTATTGCCTTCCAGTCTGTCTGCCCCAGGGACTTGCCCTTTGACAGGTCTGCCTTTTAAAGTTCAATGGAATAGATATTTTCCAGCCCCCTTGGGCAAAAGAAATCTCATCATTTGCTGATATCATCAGTCCAACAAAATAACAGACATCGTTAACAGAATTCTCTGTGAAGTGGCACCCACACCTCAGCATGCAACTATGTAGCTGCTGCTTGTCTTCAGTGGAATGATTTGGTTATGAGGAGAGATTTTGGAGGAGGCCTGTATTTTTGATGAGCTTCAGGATACTAACACACTTCTTATGGTCTGGGTGACCTGAAGAAATTCTTCGTGTGACTGGCAAGACTAATATGAAACAGAGGACCAAAAGCCTTCTGAAATGCTCTGTATGTATGTAGGGTCTGTATGTACGTATTTCTCTACCCAGAGTTATTATGTAGAGCTGATATTTCTCTCGGCTGAGGTCAAGAAAACATACTTGCCTTTTATTTACTCTTGAACTTTTTACAAAGAGAACAGTCCTGATTCCTGGAGATAAGTGCTGCTTGGCTGTGAGACTTGAAGACTTGATGAACTTCAACATTCCAACAGTTTCAGGAATCCAAATCTTCAAAATGAATTATGGAGTTTATGAAACTGGACTAGAGATTTGTTTTCCATTTAAGGAAATAATCTGGAGATCTGAGAAGCACTTTGACCTATATTTCAGTATTCTCCAAAATGCATTTCTCTTTAAAAATATTTTAACTACCAATCCTTCCTGGAAAACATAAATAAACCATATCTGTTATGATTTTGCTCATAAGAAAGTAGAATCCAATCCTGTACTCCTTAGCTGTCTTAGTTACCAGAAGGGTGGAGTTAGAAAAACAGGGGATGGAGTTATGAATAATCTGTAGTTGCTTTATGAGTAAGTTCTTCAGAAATATAAAGGAGAAGATCACCCGTTATTATATTGCATTTTTTTACTCTTTTTGGGGTACAGTTAACAGCAATTGCAAAAAAAAAAAAAAAA
>VXBW01000604.1:1734577-1778983 GCA_013400375.1 Thinocorus orbignyianus | reverse complement strand
CTTGAGACCATGGCCATTCTGGAGCTCTTTGACCCGGGTTAGGAGCAGTGTTTTTGAGGTTTGGAGCATTAACACGAACACAGCGTTTCCATTTAACATCCTGTAGTGCTGTAAGAGAAAACAAAGACTTGTTTCTGTGGGGAGAGTCTGAAGAGATTACCTTGTTAAAAAGAAGGGGAAAATCCACTGTGTGCTAACTCTGTGTTTTGTCCCGCTGCTATCNAGACTCTCTGACAACTCTCCCAAGACAGACCAGCGTTGGATATTGCCAAGCTGACCAAAAAACATGGCAGAGACCTCAAGGTACCTTGCCATGACCCCAGGCAACTGCCAAAACCTCCAGGCACCCAAGATCACCCCTGCACCTGCCTAAACGTGGGACCTGCAGAGTGGCAGGAACTGCCCTGCAGACCCCGAATGAGCTCACACACACCAAGAACCGAGCCCAGAAGTGACTAAAGGCCCCAGAGACCCTAGCAAAATCTCAGAGAGAGATCACAGTACCACGGAGTTACAGCTGTCCCCCCAGAGGCCCTTGGAACAGTCCAACAGAGGCACGCAGAGCACTTCAGGGATCCCAGGATCCCTAGGACCAAAAAGAGCCACAGAGGACCCCTAAAATTCTGCTCTGAAGAGCCCAAAACACCTCCACGGGCACACAGAATCCAGGGAAGAGCTCCCTGTGCCATAAAGCATGTAAGCACATGCTTGTACATCCATGCACGTAGACACATCCTGTACCCCTGGTGCACCCCAGTGAGGTGACAGTTCTACCTCATGACCAGCACAAACACAGGCACACAAATTCATCAACAGTTAACTTCACCTGACAGACAGATGCCATGGCCCAATGGGTAGAGGTAGCCCTCTACAGCTACCTGAAAGGAGGTTGTAGAGAGGTGGGTGTTGGTCTCTTCTCCCAAGTGAAGAATGACAGGACCAGAGGAAACAGTCTGAAGTTGCGGCAGAAGAGGTTTAGATTAGCTATTAGGAAGAATTACTTCACTGAGGGTGCGGTCAGGCACTGGAAGGGCCTGCCCAGTAAGGTGGTGGAGTCACCATCCCTGGAGCTATTTAAGAAGCATGTAGATGTGGCATTTCAGGACATGCTCTAGTGGCCAAGATTATTGGGTTGGGTGATTTGTGGGGTTCGTATTTTTGTGGTGGGTTTTGTTTTAGTTTGGTTCGTTTTCTCTGTGTGTATGGCTGGACTCAATGATCTCAGAGGTCCCTTCCAACCATGAAAATTCTGTTATTCCGTGAGTACTGCAGGTGTAACAGCCTTTCTCCTCACCTGCAGACATTGATGCATGCACACTTGTCCATGAACACTGGTACACGTGACAACACAGACACCAGCACAGAAAAAGGCACTGCACCGTAACCTTGCAGGAAAGCAAAGATGCTCCCGTCAGCACCACCATGGTGCATGGTGGTGGACCTAACAGTCCAGATGCACATACACAGCATACCGCCTCCTCCACATGCTTCCTCCCAGGAACCTCTCACCACATGCACAGGTAACCACAAACCTGCACCCCAGACCCCACTACAGACCCAAGCAGCCCAGTCCAGCCTGTACTTCACCCACTGAATAACCCGCTCAGGTAGTTTCACTCACGCCTTGGAACTTCCGCTTGTAGTCTCCATCCTTCCTCACACCCTGCCTGTTCCTTCCATACCAGATGTGATTCATGAGGAGAGCTGACTAATGAATCCAGAAGCTGCTGTTGGTTTTAATGAACTTTTTTTTTTTCCTTATCCCTTTCCTTCATCAAGGAAGGGCAAGTGGAACTGCTTCCAGGAGAGAGACATCTGACCATAAGCAACCAGAGTAGCATTGCAGGGAGCACACTAGGTTGACAGAAATCGGGCCTTCCAGAGAAGCCAGGGACTACACCTTGCCCCCTTCTGCCTCTGACAGCCCCACGCCCACCCAGCAAACCAGCTGAGCAGCAGCACCAGGGGACTGCAGGGCCGGCGCAGTCCTGCCGCAGGAAGCAAGGAGGACCCCAATACAGACTGGGCATAGTCGGAAGCACATCAGCCTCCAGCAGGGCCTGTGTGGGAGTTGAACAGGCTGGGAGCCACCTGGCTAAGCCTCACTCTTTTCCCTGAGGTAATCTAACATCAGCATTCACTGACAAAATAAAAGCCAAGTCAAGGGCTAGCTTGTACTTGTCTTACTGCAATGAGAAAAGGAAATGCCGGTGAACCCCAGGGAGTGATCCATCCTCTGGTGGGTCTCTGAATGGCTGTGTAAAGCCATCCATCCCGTTCTCCTGTGGCACAGACCAAGGGCACACAGGACCATGTGGCAGCAAGAGCAAGGGCAGCAAGAGGCTGACTCCAGCTGGTAAAGAATAGACATCTGCAGTCATGGGGGTTTAGGGGCAGCACTGTAAATGGTTTGTGGTTGTTCGGGTGTGGACTTAAGGGGAATGAAAGTAGGACTGCAGATGGGGAGGGTTATAGCAGGCTTAAGGGGTGCTGTCAGAGATATTGGTGGTCTTGGACAGGCCTTAGGGGGAGTTTTGAGACTGTAGGAGGGGGTTAGTTCAGGTTTGAGGATGGTTTTGAGGTGCAGGGACTTCAGAGGCTGGCGGTGGCCTTGGGGCAGGTTTCAGTGACTAGGGGGCTGGTTTGAGCGGCACCTACAGAGCACTCAGGCTGACTGAGTTTCCAATCAGCAGGTCAAGGTGGGGGCTATCTACCAGAGAGGTTCTATGTGCATGTGGGTGGCAGTGCCTTAGGTGCTACCCGTGGCTACTGACACTGCAGCACAAGTCCTGGAGGACCCCAGAAGCAGCACTGTCTTCAAGGACATTGCAGGGGACCCCAGTGGACAGATTAGGGACCTCCTTGGAGATGAAAACACCATGCCCCTTATTCCTTCAAACCCATCTCCTGTGTCTCTCCGTATGAGTTTGTCACAGAGCAGTCCTTGCAAAGATCTAGCCCTACTCATCCCTCACTCTCCAAGCACAGCACACAGGGCTCTCCCCACACTGACATGCCTGGGCTCAGAACAAGGACTCCATGCCAAAAACCTGCTTGCAGGCCTGAGGCAAAACCTTGGGTTCATCCATTGAATTTTTCCGTTCCTTGTGTGCTATGCCTTCTCAGGCCTTCCTATAAACAATGCTTAACCACCATTCCTTCAGCTTTTAACAAATTAAGTGCTGAGGCCATTTAGTTACCTATTTCCCTGTCAAGCACACCTTACACTTTCCTTTCCCGTTTGCTACCCCTTCTAGGCTGCTTCTATACTTAGGTACTTCCTTAGAAATATATCACTGAAACTAACAAATCAAGTCAGATTGTTTCTCTTCCAAGTTTTTGGTCCTCAGATGGTGCCCTGCAGAAGATAAAATTCTGCACACCTTGGTCTCACCGTTTCAGAGTTGCCGTGGGAGCACTGATCTCCCAAAGGTTCAAGCACATCTTAGGTGTTTTGGGATCACCTTGGTTGGCACCTCCAGTCTGTACATGGATGTCGGGGTGGTCCCTGGCTGTTGAGGCCTGAGGATTTAAAGAGAAACATGACAGCCAGAGGGAAAGAGGAAGAAGGCGGCAAGCAGGAAAGAAAGAAGGACAGGAGGGACAAAGGAAGGTGAATCTGTAAGATGGGGGGAGAGATGGGAGAAGAAATGGGGGCCTAGCATGAAAGAGGAGAAGGGGGAAGGAGAGAAAGAAGAAAGGATGGNAAGTACGGAAGAGATCGAGTGAGGAAACGGTGGGGAGAGGGAGGGGGCAAAAACAGGTGGGAAGCGAAGAAAATAAACAAGAGGAAGGGGCAGTGGGGGTACATAAGCAACTTGGAGAAAACTTGGAGAAAAATCCGCGGGACAGACGGCAGAGCAGGGGTCCGCCCTCCCCCGGACCCGCCCCCTCGTGTCCGCCCCCCCGGCCGCGTCTAGGTCTGTCTGCGGGAGCGGCCCCGCACGGGGGGAAAAGAGCGACCCTTGTGAGACTTGTGAAGGCAAGAGGGAGGGACTGGGCTGGTTTTAAAGCTATTTTAAGGGAAGACTGGTTCAAAGTTCGAAGATGATCATGTCGTTTGCGAATGTCTTTGAGGGATTAGGACGGGATCCTGTGAGAAAATGCTGGCTGCGTGTCTCAAGACAGCGACAGATGGCTCTTGGTCTGGAACTTGGTGGGAGATGCTGGGAAGGGTAAGGAAGCAAATAAAGTCTCCAGGAGCAGCGGTGGAGCTGTGGCCGAGGGGTGCCTCAAGTTTTCCTTCAAAATTATTAAGATTTTTACTATTTCAGTGCTTTCTGTGGGTGGGTAACCACCACAAACCCTGTCTCTCAAATTCTTGCAGTACTTACCCAGCCCCATTTCAGGCTTACATCTGTGCTTCCACTATCTTGCATGGCTATACAGCATATACTTCCTTACAGCTTTCTCGTACAACTTGGCAATTTCCTGAAGTCTGAATGCGTGTAATGAAGCTATCAAAACCAGAAAGACGAACCCTGGCTAGTGAGGGAAGAAGACTACAGATCTTACTTGTAAGGGTTAGAGTTGAAGAGTTCTGTCTTTCAGGAGTTTATAATTTACTTTAGCAAAGCATAAAATGCTAAACATAGAGTATGAATCCTAAATGATAAAGCGTGAGGCCGGAGAGTACAGTAATTTATGGTTCATAAGCCCTCGATCATTGCAATATAATTTAAGTCATAAACTCGTGGCAGTACAGGTCAAATACTGAAGGCTAATCCATCAGCCTGAAGTGTAACCACTAAAGTCAGGTGAAAACCTGGAAAAGCTGCTACAGTTGTTTTACAAGTNTTTTTTTTTTTTTTGGACAGGGGGAGACACACAAGGCACGTGTGGATAGGGTGCAGAATAGTAGCTTCTGGCGGCAAAATGGTATTTATGAGAAGTCTCCCACACTATTAACATGTTTAACATGGTTAGAATTCCAGAGACTTTTTCCTGTCATGAATAAAGGCACCGAATGGTCCTTTGACTGGCCAGCCTCAGGAAAAAAGGAGTCAAAACAATGCTGAGTTACACGTGAGATAACATTAACTCAAATCAAAGGTTACGTTTAGCATGCAGAATCAGCAGACCGATTAGTCAAAGGCAAGACAGTTGACTAATTGATATCTGTTCTGGTATAAATGGGTCCCAGGGCAGAATTGAGAGTTTATGTTAGAACAGCTAAGGAAAAAAAGATACTACCAAGAACATTCCTAACGACACACAATTCCTTAGCTGTAGCTATTGCGAACAACTACACGAGGTATGTAGAGAAAGCTAATGAGAACAACCGTATTGGCTATGCAGAGCAGAACACCTCAGGATACTTGATCATACCAGAAAGCAATTCTCTTTAGGAAAGGAAAATAAATCGAACAACATGGCAGCTTTTATGATCTTATGTAAGCTGACACTTTCAACTTGAAGTGGAAACAGAAAATACTTGTGTCTTTGTCTCGCATGTTTGCAATAGGTAATATCCCAAATCCAAGCCAATAAAAAAAATTAAGTGAGGGGGTTTTTATGGGTAAGCGTATGACGCTTTGTAGCATAGGCTTAGCAAAGTCTCGCAGTACTTCTGTATTACCAGAGACACAAAAAAAGGCATTGTGATAAACATAAAAATAAAAGCCAAATTATGACCAAATGACATGACTGATGAAAGACAAAGAGGTCTGACAGACCAAGTAATTTTCTGATGGTTCTTTCTCTCAAAACAATTACTTCATTTTTCACAAAGCAGCATCATCCGCCCTCAACAGCTAAACTCGACAAGCATTTTTGCCTCCTGGGGTTTTCCAGGGGTTATTTTGACTACTGATAAAGCCTGTAGTGTTATGAAATTAAGTGATGTTAAATGAACTGAACAGAGAGCATTAATCTGGGCAAATTACTTCCAACAATTAGAAAACCACAGCTGTAGCAAAGTCAGACAACAGTTTCCATCAGAGAATAGGAAAATAATACTATATATAACCTCTGTTCTCTTAGACCCTGCATACAGCACAAGAAGGGGTTTTGTTCAACTATAATAGAATTTAGAAATTATTTGCTGGATCCCTGGTAGAGTAGATGTCTAGTCTTCCTACTATGTTATCCATAAGTGCCTGGGATGATGGGTGAAAACACGAATTTTGTTTTGGAGAACCCTGAATTCCAGCTGAGGAGGAATGTATGGGAAGAAAAGGGAAACATAGCATTCTTTCATTTGTTTTGAACAACTGTTGTTGGAAGTCAGAGCTACCTGGTTATATTTCCTGTACATATTTACAAAGGGTTTTTTGGCAAAGATGGTGCCATCTGCAGTAACATCTATACAGTAGTAAGGCTTGGAAGAAATAATTAATTCTGCATTTAGGCCGGAGATAATATGGAAATAGGGGAAGTTTCCACAGGCCAAAAGTTCCCCTTCTCCCATCTCCTCTTTTGAGATGTTTCTCCCATATTTCAGCCATCCGATCAACTATATTGAATACATGCTCCTAGTCAACCGCTTCTAACACTGAATCCATTCTGAAACTGGATCCCTAGCATGGCAGAGAGTTAAAAAAAAAGCTTCATCATTGTCTGTCTTTGTTACCTATACAGCCCAGATTCACAGAAAATTAAACATCTCAGCACATCAGAATAGACTCTGGGAACAGTCACATAAGTTATTTATCTCAGTATTAGAAAATGTTTTTGCAACGCATTTACAGGAAGCCTGCATATGGTAACTTAAGGAACTGTGTGTTTCTGCACTGAGTTTCTTTGTCCTTTACCAAGGACAAAGACTGTAGCAGCTAAATACACTTCCTTGTTAAACAGAGTATAATACTGAGTGTCGTAGTGTTAAGTCGGTCCTCGTCCCTTCTTTTTTGGACTGTCAGTAAAACACAGCAGTACTACCGAGTGCTGCCACTCATGCTTTGTGGTGCTGAACAAGCCTCCCTGTTTGCCCTGCATGGAGTAAAGAAAAACATATGCAATATGACACACCCAAGTACCCCCAAAAAATGAAAAGTCCTCAAGTCTTACACATAATATCAGAATAATCTTTCCAAAAGCAGGGAATAATCTTCCAAAAGAGGAAAGAGCTAATGGATTTATCCAAATGCTTTCAGTAAATGCTTAGCTCCATCTACCAGCAAGCAATATTCCTAAACTGGCAGTCTGAGAAGAAAAAAAGTCAGTTATGATAGCATTTTTCATTCTGATCACCAGAAAGTTTGTGCTGAATGTTGAAGACAGAAACAAAGCTGTCATTGAGGCAAATGCGGAGAGTGCCTCATTCATGAGAGAAAGAGAAAAGGAATCAGGAAGATAATATGACATTTTGCAGGCATGCAAATCTTACTGAATTGCGGGGCAAGAGCAGTTTTCTGAAATACTACCCATGGCAAATTGCCTGCACGCAGTCTATTCACAGATGTCTTTGCTCTGCCAATCTAAAGTAGCTATTCTCTTAGTCGTTTAAGAGTAAATACACACTGTGACGCATCCAGATATCACTGACTGCATTCAAGTGTCATACAAAACCACTCTTGAGTTCAGCGAGGCACTCTCAGGCACAGAAATTTTTCAGTTCTTAAAGGTCAGTAATGAGAACTTTATTTCACAGTTCTGCGTTGAGGATTTTTTCCACGCAAAACTCTAGTGTCAGCTGAGAGAGTGGTACAGAACCAGCTCTCCCAGCTGCAGAAGTCATAGTTTTAAGTCAACAATCTCTGTCTGCCGAAAACCAGCAGTGACATGGCCATAACAAAATCTGCCTCAACATTTCAGTAGACTATCTGTTCTGCAGGACCAACTCCTGAGACTGTTGCAGCTTTCAATGGAAAACGCAAGCTGTTTATTGTTTACAGTAAAGAGCACTAAGAAAGATGTTTCTTCTGTAAAAATGTATGCATATATCCTACTCTCTGTTAAGGGGCTTGTGTAAGATACAGTTGAGTATCTTTGAATAACTGAAGAAAAATGTGAAAAGTAAATTGTGGAAATGAGAGTGTTTCATCATCCAATTTGTACTTACAATTACTAAATCACATGCATCAGCATGAGGAAGAAATGAACAATTTGAGTGCCTGGAGAAAAGCGGGCTAACCATCACATGTCATAGTGTGGCAACTGTCAGTAGGAAATACCGTTTGGGGCACAGGCAGTGACTACAGCCAAGTTTCATTCTTAAATATTGGCTCACTACATGTGGCCAATGAATAAAAGGTCATTGGAATTTCAACCTCAAATTCAATCAATTAATCCCTTCAGGCCAGTGAAATGATTGCAAGTTAGAAACAAGAATAAACGGAACCTTATTTGTGTTCGTTCTTAGGATCACAGGAAAAATCAGGTTGGAAAGGACCTAAGGAGGTCTCCAGGCTCCTGCTCAAAGTAGAGTCAGGAGTAAAGTCAGACCACGTTATCTGGAGCTCATGAAAAGGAATTCCAGAAGGCAACCTCTACATGAAAACCGAGGGGCAAAATATCCCTTCCTGCTTGATTCCACCACCATCACTGTTTAAAAGACTGAAGAGAATGAATGTTAAAAGTACATTTTCAGCAATCGTTTGCCACCTGTATTAATGACAGTGGCATACCCGATCAGCCTCAGCAGACAGCAAATAAAAGGCTAGATTTCTTTTTCCGATCTACTGATGTGAACATAGGCTGCTGATCTAGTGAGTGCAGTTAGTTAAGAAGTGTGTGTTTTTAAACTAACAGCCACAAGCAACCAGTCAGCTCAGGTAGGACAGTGTTCTAACAACATAGTAAAAAGACACTTAATTTGTCCTAAATCGTAACAAGCTTACAGTCTATTAATGTAATAATAAAACAATATTATAATTTTAAAAAAAAAAATTGCACAAAGAAGAAATACCACAATAGTATCATCACAGCCTCTGGAATAACTAGTCTCGTATGCACAACGGTGACCTGCTTTGGTAGCTACTTTTGGCAAGTCGTATCTAATCTATAGTCTGAAATTAGTAAATTGACTCGTAATTTATAGCAAAAAAAATGGGTTTGGTTACAGTTCTGCATAAAGATGCTTTCATTTTTACAGGCTGGCAAAGACTTATTTAATATCGGCATGTTTAGCTAAGACACCGGCCAGATTCTTCTGCGATCTCTACTTGCATTTTGATAAGGGAAATTCCCAGATTTTATTTCTGGCCCTTACACCAAACCCAGCCTGTGGCACAATCTGTCACAGCACAGAAATCAATACAAACCCATGCTCCTGTCTGTCAATTCTATCTGATGGTCCATGCTGTACTGTCAACATTGACTGTCAAGAGACAAAGCAACAGAAACGCACTGGAGGGTCTGGAACAGGAGCCCCTGTGAGACTGCTGTCAGTGTGCCGCTGCGAGGGACTAACAGAGCAAGAGAAGCGACCTACCTACCCATACCCACCAATGGCTCACTCCTTTAAACCAGACAAACCTCATGCATATTGCAGAGAACTCCTCTTTCATTAAATATCCCTCTCACTTTACCACAGGGCCACAAAAGCCTGCTTCTGTGATGCTCCTTATTGCCTAGACTTCGAGCTAGTGCTCAGTTTCTCCCAAGCCCAGAGGTCTTCTTACCACATCTTTGTCAAAATTTACTCACTACCTCCTCTGAGTATTGATAGAGCTCATAATTTAACCTTCCGGACATACTTTTCGGCAGGAAGGCCAACTGTGTCCCGCAAAGCTAGTTTTCTAAACCAACACCAGCATGGCTCCAGGATAGCAGCAGCACTGTTTTAAGAAGACACTTGAACAAAATCCAAATTACAGAGTCCTTCCCCTCCAGAGGAGAATGAGATCTACTGGCCACGGTTTAAACCCAAGTATTCCAGTTGTTAGTAAGGTAAAAAATAAAATCCGATCGCCCTTGCTATCAATATCTTTCAAGGCTCCTATCTGGAAGTAATACCTCTCTGAGGGCTGACTAGATGCAAATCTGCCACTCACAGTGACCTTCTATCCTGAACACACCTTTAACGAGTTTTCCAGCTCCTTTTTCAAGAGCAAAGCCAGTCAACTCCAGATACCCTTGCTCCTTCCAGAACCATTCAGTACTTATGGGTAAGGTTTTTCCAGCACGTGGCTTAAATATTATCTCGTTCATATCGGTAAGTCAAATACTAGCATTGTATTCCTCAGCCTTGGGGCCTTTAAAAACCTGCTAACAGAACATACAGACACAGAACAGGTGTAAAAACACTCAGAAGAAAAACAGGGGCAGGATCCCTGCTGAAAGCCTGGCTAGGGAAACACAAGGGGAAGGTCTGCTGTTTCTCTGTTCTAAGGGGACTTTTTCTTTAAGTGTTGGTCTACTGCCTAGTCTGTGTCAGTGTGGTAGAATACTAAGTGCCTTATATGGTTTGTTCTGAAATGGATGGTTCTTTTAGTGTCTTCACAGATTTCTTCATCCTGTAATCACATAAGAACATTTTCATATAACTGTCTTCATTAATCCAAATAATCAGTGCATACAGGAAAATACCGTTGCCACAACTTTGCTGAGAAAATCTTCACATGGAATAATTATTAAGTGACTTTACATTTTATTTTAATTTCTATTATATATCCTATTCTGTTTTAGAAGACACAGTGCCTTGCTTAACACTTCAGATTGTTCTTTTGCCCTGAACTTGAATAAAATGGGTTCCAATTATGAGACTGATGTTTTGATGCTGGTTTTACACTCTTTCTGGACAAACACAAATGCAGTTAAAGCAAGCCTGGTAAGGGAACCAGACCCTGATAGGTTGCACAGAATTCCCCTCCCTCTCCCCCCTTTTTAGAGTGCAAAATGGTGAAAAGAGACTCAGAAAGTCTTCCGCTTGTTTGGCAACTAACAGAAAAATATTTCTGTTTGCACTTAGCAACACTCTGAATCGGAATTTTCAGTACAGTATCAGTTTATTTAGCCTATGCTGTTACTCCAAGCTCTCTGCAACAGTTTTACTCTGGCTTCCTCCTGTTTAGAAATCTTCGGGGCTGAGAAATTTTTCAGGAGACTCAACACAAGAAAAGATCTGCACAGCTTCCTTTGAGAAACTGCTCTTTCAGAGTATCTTTCTTGTTTTTTTAAAACATAAATCCACAAGAAATACAGATACCAATAAAAATACCTCAACAATTAACGTGGGAAAATGGAAATATCACGCTTATGTAAAATGACTGTAGTACGCTGGGGCTTTTTGCTTTATGATAGAAAACAGATCTGTAATATCTGCACACAAAAATGAGACAATTTTCAGTCTCTAGCATATTTATATGACAGGAAGGATTTTTAGATTATGAGCATAATTTGTACACCTATTAAAAAGCATACAGTAAATTATTAATGTAAAAATAGGTAAAGTGTTAAGTTTGTATCTTCACAGAAGTGTGGTTGCCCTCTTAACTGCCATCTGAATTCTCATCTAGTGTAGTTCAGAATTAAAGCAGGGAAGTTAAGACCTAATGTTGCTTCAGTTTGATAGAAAGACGTTAATTGTGGATCCTGATCCTGAATATATTATGTAACTATATAAAACCCTGTTGCCGTATTAAAGAAAGAATGTAAAAAGGGAATAGCTGATAAAAGAGGTTCAAGTCAGCTGCCTAGAACTTTTCATGGTAATTAGCTCAGTTCATAGACTTATTAAATGTAAACAAGAATCATTAAATACAGAAGAATGACATTTTCTACATTCATAAAACTACAGATCGGTATTTGCAAGCCCTCATGAACGCATCTTGCCCTCATCCAAAATAGATATGATAGTTTAACACCTACCCAAAAAAAGGGGGAGGGGGCAGAGGGCAGATATCAATTGTTGATTTCTCGGTTATGGCATTTTCTATCAGACCAAAATTAGGCATGTAGGCTTGGAAATACATAATCCCGATACCATTTTCTGTAGTTATGTAAAAAGGACTATGCTGACAACAAAGTCAGATTCACATTCTGGTACTCCACTTAACTCTCTTTCTCCTCAGTTTAAGGGATGTGGCCTGAGGCCACAGTCATGACGGCGAACTACATAGAATACAAGCAATAAAACAAATACAGAATTCTTGTAGGAACTTGGGGTGGGGGTGGGCGTGGAAATCCAGTGTGCATAAATGCATTGTATTGGAACAGTAAGTCTAATTCACGAGTCCCTTGATATACCTTTTGTAAGATCTTTAGCAGATAACTGAAACCTTAAGCAAAAGTTCACGTGTGGTTTATGAAAGCATACACAAAAACAGTTGTGTGCTTACCTACAAGAAATATTTCTGATTGTCCTTCAGTCACGAGAATGATTCTCTATGGGCCATGTGAATCTCAGGCTGGGTCCTGGCTGATGACAAGAAGCTGCATGTGTGCATAACGAGACCTGCAGTGAAACGGCAGCTTCCTGCGGGAGAACAAAGCGCTGTGGTCACAGACATTTTGTACTTTGGTAAGACGAGTCATCAGTGAAATAACATTTACTTTTTTTTTTTTTTTCTATCTAATCTAGAAGAGTTATTGGGTGAGCAGGGCCCATCAGACTGCAAGCTTCCCATCCCCATAAGAGAGATACATACTTAGCTGCTATCCTGGGAGGAAACTGGAGATAACTTGGCAGTCTGCCGTAGTAGCAGCACGTAGCTGCTTTTGAATTGCAGAGACAAACTCAGAAGACAATTTACAGAGTATCTGTCACTTTTGAAAAACCAGAATGACTGCAGCGGAAGCACCAGCGGAAGCTGTAAAAAGGTTAGAAGATAAATATATTTTATATATTTTGAGCAAAAAAAGTTTCATCTTGACTGTGTCACACAACGTACTACTGCAGAAATCTCCAACGCAGCACAGAACAGGTGTGCTCCCATCAGTGTGGTATCAAGGAGAGGTTTGTTACAGCTGAGCTGCTTGTCAGTCCTGCGCTCTCATTAAGGTACCGTGTGGGCATATCCTGCCACAGGTGAGGACCTTGTACAAGCCTGCACTTGTACTGATGTTTCTTGGAGTTCAGAGCAAAAGGAGTGGAAAGACACAATAGCTGTTTACAGGTAAAAATTTTTAAAAAGGGAAACTGTAAACAGTTCAACAACTAAATAGGTTTTAAAGAGAAGTCAATGAGACAACTGAATATGGAAGACCCTTCTAAGGAAGTGATGGATATGTGTAATTGACAAAACACTCAGGAACATTACACAGAGATTATTTCAATATTGGTATTTGATTTGAAAGGATGACCAGGCAGGTCTAACTTTTGTCTCTCCTCATTTCCATCTTATTTCTCTCTCTCCTCTTTTCAAGTTGTATTAGGATTACATTTCAAATATCAGTGTTTTGCATGAATTACAGAATTCTTTTTTCAGTGAGAAGGGAGACTTACAGCATCTGAATGAGCACAAGGGANTTTTTTTTTTTTTCCTGAATGCTTGCAGTTCTCCTTTCAGATCTGGAAAGTTGCAGATTGACATATCTCTGGATTTTTTATGTTGTGTTTCTTTTCTCCTAGGATCTATGCCCTACTGGTTCTGGGAAACTTGTGACCTCTGCATTTTTAATTAGAACTCGTAACTTTTTCCATAGCAACATATTTTGATGTAAAAAATACAGAATCTATCAAATCAAACAACCTCTGGTCAGATGAAATCCAAATACATATAAATGCTGAGCAGCAATAGGATGCATGATATGATAGTTAAGAAAAAAATGAGAATAGACAGCAAAAGAGGGATGGAAGTCTTGGCTTTGGTTAATTCATAAGTTTGATCTTAGTAATTAATGAATTGATACAGACATAAAA
Source organism: Thinocorus orbignyianus (assembly GCA_013400375.1). Classification (NCBI taxonomy): domain Eukaryota; kingdom Metazoa; phylum Chordata; class Aves; order Ciconiiformes; family Thinocoridae; genus Thinocorus; species Thinocorus orbignyianus. The sequence goes on along the minus strand of VXBW01000604.1, from coordinate 1,765,239 downwards.
GAATTACATTGCACGATGAACTGATTTAGACGAAGAATTCTTAAAACTCTTTTTTTTTTCACTTGAGAACAGATAAAATCCATCTGTCTGATTGGTGTGCCAGCACTCACATGGTACAAAGGAAATTAACTATTCTCAAGAAATATTCTGGATGTGGAAAAGCCTTACTCACAGGCAGGCAGTAGAAGCAGGCAGTGAAAGAAAATGAAACCCTCTGCATAAAAACCTGAGTTCAAGAATAATGCATTTCAATATGATGGGTTAATAAAAATAATTTAGTATGATACAGTAGTTATATATGTGTTTTTTGAAATATATTTATTTATGGTACATACCTTACATAAGCCAAAAAGTATTTCCTTCAACAAGAAAAACTAGGAATTTTTGCCATTCAGATACACTATTTATGTGTTACTATAATTCATTTAATGGTATTTGATTACAGACAGTTTTTGGTATTACTGTTCTTGACATCTGTGTGAGCTTTTTAAACACATTTCAGTGTCAGCAGAGACTTGCACAGACTAGTGCTTCCTGCCACCTTTTCCTTGTAATTACCAGGAAAGGCACTACCAAATTTCCTCTCTAATGTGAAAAAATCCTATACAAAAATAACAATATTTTATGATTAATCAGACTTTTACTCACTCTTACCATAATCAGTTACTTGTTTCCTTTTCCTGCTTTTCGCTAACATTCATAACTAACTATATTTCAGTGTCATTACTGATACCATGGAAGACAATGACCTGTCTGCAAGGACACCCGTATGTAATCCATTGTCAGGCCAGAGATATAAATGAGCTCATTAAGTATTTTAAAAACAAATGTTGAACTGCGTGAACACCTTCAAGAAGAAAAAGCAAACATCGATGTGGGAATAGTTGCTTTTTTTCCCCCCTCTGGTTAGCGTTAGACACATGATTACTATCCCTTTGTCTATTCCATCTGTTTCCACTTTCCATAAAACCATTGGAATATTAAGTTAAACTTGGTATGTTTCAAACTTGCATTTCGTATAAAGCCTTTCTGGGATCCTGGGTCCTCCTCTATCACAGGCACCCTAACTGTGTATGCACTGGGGGAGAGGAGCACAAAACCACAAAAAGATTTCCTAGCAGATACCTGGTATTTCCCCCTCATCAGACAACATTTCAAAATTTATTTAAAAACAAGAAGGAACAATTCAATAAATCTATTGATACATATAACATTAATTTCAGCAATTTGACAGCTAGTTTACTGGTATTGTATATGAGATAGAGAAGAAGCATCACTGTATTTACCTGTGCCTCAAAAAGGACCATATTATTTTTAAAACCCAAATAGTAAAATTGGAATATTTTGGACTTATATTTTCAAGTATACATTGTTCAAGGTTATACCTCCAGCAAACAGGATGTCTTCTGTCTAAGCAGTCTTGGTGAGAGGAGCTGAAACTGACCTTACTTTTACAAAACCAGCAGCATTTATTCACTTTCTGTGTTTGTAGTTTCCCAGCTATTTCCACAGATCCTGGCTGACTCATGGGTCCTAAGGATGCCATAACCTTAAACAGTCTTATAAATCTAGAGGGGGAAATGATCTGTCTCTTGTCTTAGGCAGAGAAACTAGAATGCCTACGGGGCTTTACCAGCAAAATTGCTGAAAGAAGAGCCAAGACTCACGGGTCCTTGACCTTTCCCAGCCTCCTCCACCAGTGCCAGCCTGCAGCCTGCTCAGTAGAAGTTGCTGCTCACCCGGGGAGTAAAATTAGAAATCTTCTCCAGGGACACTGTCTCTTTCTTCCACAAAGCCACTCCAATGTCCGATGAGACACAGAAACTAGACAGAAAAAAAGTGAGTTTTAAAAATGTTTGTCACTCAATAAGGGTTTCCCACAGACACAAACGGGGAGTCTCCCACCACCCATTCAGCAGAGCCCCAGGCTTCATGCCTTGGTGTTCAGGTGAGCTGTGATGGCATGTGTAAACATGTTTAAACTGAGTAACACCAGCACTTAAGTGTTCAGTTCCTCTCATGCCCACTGTTCATACAAATGTGTGTGGTATTTCATGAATGGCATATTTTCTCAAAAGATTTTTGGACTTATGACTGTTGTGTAAGGCTTTCTGAAGGCCAGTGATAACCCTGTCTTTTCTTGGAAAAAACTCCTCATTAGTGTAAGTCACCACAGATGAAGGTAAAATGATAAACATAGAGAATTTTCCAATAAGCTAAAAATTAGATAGCAAAAATAACCAATTACAGTGCACATATGTCTTTGTAGTTCAATTCTCTAGTTGTTGGGTTATGATTAGCCTTTTTTAGTGAAACCTATGAAACAGTTTGTCTATCCACTTTTTACAGTCACTTCTAATTCCTATCACAGGCGCTGCAGATGGAGGATGTGAGGTCTAGGGAGATTTTGCATCACTCAGTGATCAGCTGATGGTAAACATCAGTAAGAGGGGAAGCAGCTGCCAGCGTGGAACTTCAGGTGTGTTTTGAATGGGTAAAATATACTCTGTGCACAAAATCCATGTGAGGTTTGGAAACTGCTGTCCCAGAAACACAAGTATGATAATGTTCTTTCCGCAGCACAGTTGCACCCTCCGCACCATGAGAATCAACTCTGCTTGCTTTAAAACTGCTGCCGCTGGTGGTGCTCGATCCACCCAGTGCTCACGTGGGGAGAGGTCTCAACAAGCCACTGTTCGCTGGCTTCTGGAGACAGTTTTATTACACGCATGGAGTTCTGAAATTATAATAGACTTTCCTGCATGAATGTGTGAAGACACAGGACGAAACCCACAGTCTCCACACTCTGCTCGGGGGGTGCTCAGCCCAGGGAGGAAAAGCCTGGTCTCACAATGTCTGCTGAGAGCACAGCACAAGCCATATAGCAGTCCTGCTCCAGGCTGGGACTACGCACATGTTACATTGAGTCCAACTACCTGCTCCAAGCAGGACCGACTAAAAATGCATCACATGACTAACAGCATCGCTCAGAAATATCTAAATGGAATTATATAGTATATATTATACTGTATCACAAAATATACATATATGTTACATATATGTGTACAAAGATATGTAATCACCAGAAGTATAACAGGATATAAAAACTACTCTCACTCTTAGACATCCTTGTACTGCAGTAAGTAACCGATATTTTTCTGTACTGTTGTACTCTTTTTTGTGCTGACAGTCATAGGTATCTCAGGTAGCCAGCTGCTCTCTGCTCACAGCTTTAAATGCTGGCATAGTATTTTTCCAGAACTGATTAGTACAAAAGTTGCATGTAAATAAGCAACGCGAGAGCAGTTTCCCTCCTTCACTCAATGCTCTGTGGAGGTGAAAGGCAAAATACATGAATGGAAGAAAATTTTCACTTTCAGTTGCCTTGTTCAATGTAAAAACTGCAAAATTCATAATCGGACTTCTGTTTGCAATAAATTCCACATTACACTGTGGCAAGTAAGTGTAACAAATATTTAACTTCCCTCCAACACAAAGTGCCTTCACAAAACTAGTGAATCAGATAAAACATCTGCTTAGCTAAGTATCTTGCTTCCTCCAATAATGTCTAACGGGTAACCATGGAAGCGTGTAAGACTATGGCATACACGTATTAAAGGGCTCCAGAATATTCTCTCACACTCCAGAAACTTGCATTTTAGGGGTTACTTGAATCAGAAGACAGCATTGGTCCTCCCTAGATTTCCTTTCCATGAAAGTGTTAATTTTCTCCTGAACCCATACAAATTTTCATTCTCTTAACACTCTACAGCAACAAGAACAACTTCTCTTTACTCTGAGAGTGGGTTTTGTTGCCCCCTACTTCTCACGTTGGGGAAAGCATGCTAGCATTGCCTTTGCAATGTCTCATGGTTTAGCACGCTTCTGTCAGACGTCTGCCTTTTTTGCCATTATTTTACTCCTTTCCAGACTAGAGTGTTAGCTTATTAGGCTGCATCTGCAAGAAGAATAATTGCATACTCTTCATTATCCTCTTCACTCTTCTTTAAACCTTATACAGTTCTACTATCATCGTTCTGAGGCAGTGGAACCAGAACTGCACGTGTGCGCAGGGAATTTTTAGTGACAGAATTTATTCTGCCGGTCACCTTGCTTTTTTCCCAACCTTACAGAGTAATTAAAAGCAAAAACTTCCAATGACTACTGGCAGTAATTTTCCTGATTTTTAATAGTCAGCTCAGAGCCAACAACTGTAAGTGTAAAATCAGGGTTGTGGGGGTTTTGTTTTGCTTTTGTTTTTTTGTCTGTGGGTTTTTGTGTTTGTTTGTTTGTTTGTTTTAAATCCTGCAACATTACTTCACATTACCTACCGTCACCTTTATCTTTCCTTTCATTTGACACCTAGTTTAACAACAGCCTCAGGGAGACTCAAGCCTACCGTGGAAGAAGAACCTCCTTGTTATTTTCCTGTTCCTCATCACTTATGAATGCTGATGAGTCTGGGTTCAAGACCTGTGCAGGACTTCCTGGAAACTGATTATTTCATCACATCTTGTTGTCTACCTTCTAAATGAATGATTTCATTGTATAAGGACCCTACTCTCAGAGACCATGACGGCCTAACGGTTTCAGTACTGAAATGCGGTTTCCGAAATGTATCATGATTTTGATATCATTTTTCCAATGTTTTTATTTGGTTCTATTTACACACATTTCCCATTACCGGGCTTTAGCATAAAGGGGATTTTGCACACCAGTTGTTCAGCAATAACTACATGACTTTTACTCCAAACAAGCAGCCGTTCCCTGCCTAGCAGCTCTGTTTCCAGTGCTAAAGGCTTCTATCAAAGCACAGCCTCAGCACACTGCAAACACCAAAGAGAAGTATAACTAGGGGTGTTCACTCAAACAAAATTGGTTACAGTTTTAATTTATACAGTTAGGTTACTTACAGAACTTAGGAAATTAAACAGTTTCACAAGACAGATGTACTAACTATAACTACAATAGTTATAGTATGGTAGTGCAGTAGATACGCAAAGGTTTTTTCACATCACTATTTTAAAATTAGGAGACCAAACTCAGCCATCTGATTTTACTGAACTTTGGATCTGGCTCTTTATGAAAAGTCTTTTGAATATGAAAGACCACATACAAATGCCACCTGTTATGTGGGCTGGATGGGAGGTGATATTTTTTGCAGTATTAAATTTTTATACAACTTCTTTAAGTCCAAGATTCCTTAAGTATTTATTATCCAGTTATGTGTCCATGTCCTCCGGGAGTCTTGGTCTGAGAACATTCTGCCGTGGCTTTGCTCAGTATTTGAACTAAAATTTACTTTCTTTTTTGTGTCATGGAGTCATGCTTCCCCCCTCCTTCCCCCAAGACTGAAGTTTGGGTTTCCTTATCCCTCTTTGGAGAACTTGCTATCTGACATTAATCCCCGCAGCCTAGAGATTAATAATCCTGGTTTCTTTAAATTCTAAAATTTTATAACAATCAAATGAGCAATAACGGTGAAACATGATGGTATCTGAGAAGAAATGTTACTTTGACAGATCAGTGGCAGCATCTCTCAGGAGCCATATGGAATTTGTTCTCATCTAACAGCAGTCAATGAATCTTATTTTGCTTTTCAGGGGAATGACTATAGAGATTTATTTGCTAATGCTAGATGGCTGAAATATACCAGTCCATCGAAAGCTGAAGCTGGTGATCTGCTACATTGCAGTTCAATTTTATAGAAAGCAAGCCACTGTTCCTCAGGATATTAACTCCTCAGAAATGCCGCTCTGTACTTTGTTTTTTCTTGCCTGTAAGGACAAGTGTAGACTTTAAACACAGGCAATCATGCTTTTTTTTTTTTCTGAGTGGAAGATATGCAAAGCTCCTTTCATTGAACAGCATATGCAAATAAGAAGCATAACTTTAGAGAATCCAGAAAAAGGAACAAAAATCCACAGTTGCTGTGTCTGGAGGGCTGCAGACCACAGGACCACTTCACCCACAATAAAAAGACGCAAAGGAAACAGACTCCAGCAACCTGTGATACATAATCAGATATTTGTATTTCAGTCTAATAATTTTTGAAGACGCAAAGATCTACTCTAGACAACAGACTTCTCTTTTACTGGACACGGCATCCAAAGAAAACCAGAGAATGCTGTACATCAGGTTTAGTCTCCTTAACTCCCTTAATTGCTCTGGCTGCATCTGAAATTACTCCATGTTTTGCACTGCTTACTGTTCTTACTTTTAAGAGTTTCGAGGGACAGTTGAATACCGTGAAATGGGATAGCAATTGTAATAAAAATAAAAGCAATGACTTCAAAACATTGTCTTAAACATCTATGTAACACATGCTGACGCTTTGCCTTAAGGTTAAAATGGATGCATTCAGCATCTGTTACTGAGTCATCATGACAGAGATTAGAACGTTGTTTGTGTTTAGATTATCCGCTATAAATGCATCTGGGTGACCCTCCTGGGATTAATTTAACAAAGTCTGTACACATTTCTGTACTATCACCTTCTTGTTATGTGGTCCTTGCAAGGTTTATTTGTCAATTCCTTAACAGCCTCCCCCATTCAACTAAGGGAAGGGAAATAAGAAAATGATCAGACTTCTGAAGCAATCTTCACCACGTGCTTAACAGTTACATCACAAAAATTAATAGAATAACTGTAGCTGCAGGCACACAAGATGAAGGACAGAAGCTCTTTTTCCTTTGTGGTGCAAGTGCCTTCTTACACAGAATTTGTCATTAACTGTTTTCCCAGCTGCATGAGTTTGACTTCCCATTCTCTTCCAAGATGCCAGCAACCCAGCATCTAGCTAAAGTTTGCTAAGACAACTATTTTTGACTTTGCTTGATGAAACTGTTGCGTCACATTCTAAACACTTGCTCTTTCCACCATCATAAACATTCAGGCAGAGGAATATCAGTGTGCTGATCTGGGGTGCTGGAGATGCATACAGACTTACACACCATGTCTGTTTGTCAACTAGGATCACTAGGGAACAGAATACTACCAAATTTTCATCTAGCCTTTACCGGGTCACAGTATTAGTCCACATACAATTAACTGCCAAACTACTGTGACTCTGAGGTATTCAGAGAACAAAGTCTTCGTAAAATTACTGAGCCCAAATACAGTGACTGTTAGTATTTCCTTTCTCACTATGTCAGTTCAAACCACCGCTGTCAGTGGGAGTATGAAACATTTTTAAGTGCAGGTTATTGTAGCTGAATGGAGTTTTCTTTCTAGTGAACTGGAAGCTCTCCCGTCTGCCGTGATGTCCAAAGACGGCCATGCTATCTATTTCACTGAAGTAAGACTGGGCCTTGAGGTCTGAAAATAGCAATATTTTGTGTGGTTCTAACTACATACCAAATACCCTCAGCTTCCAAAATCCACTTTGCAATAGAAGGCCTTTGAAGTGGCGCTCAGTTCCGTATGTGTCAACCAAGGCAGGCAGGTACACTCACAGCCGTTTTACCATCGTGTAACCGTGACATTGTAACGTGAGCAGACAAAGCATCTGGATCATTTTGTTTTACCTGCACCCACAAACCAAAAACTGAAGCAGAGAACTGTATGCCTTTTAGAGCAGGATGGGGATAACTTGTGGCTATTTTAATTATGTCTATTTAATATGGGAATTTTTTTTATATATCAATTTATGTCAGCACATTGCAAAGTAATTCCAAGGGGCAGCCTGAAAATGTGGTACACGATCACTTACATCCAAAACCATAGTCACCTTATTGTATGAAAGGAAAGGAAGGAAAAGGGAAAAGGCCAGACCTACAAAGGAAGCTGAACTCCAATGCACGGACAATGCTACTTCATGGAGATCCTCCAATAAAGCGGTGACAAGATTCAGTACTCTCAAATGAGGAGACTGACAGACTTCTATGACTTTGACAGAAATGACACAATACTGGAGATACTGGAGCAAAACCTCCTACATAGTGGCAAAAGGTTACCAGCAGTAGCCAAAAGAAAAGATACCAAACACAATCATTTCATGGAGTATCTTTAAGTTAACAGCTACAGTTGTCTAGGACAGGCAAACTCAGGCTAAGGCAACAGAAGTTGAGGCTTATGTCCTAGGGCCAAGATAAAATTTAAGAAGTGACAGCTTGCTTTTTTGTTAGCTGGGAGCTAATATGAAGGTACTAATTCTGTTCTCAACATCCTCACTGAAATACACTCAATGCTAAATATAGAAGTGTCCTTAAAAACCTCAGAAGCGAGGAAATTAGAGGAGTATTGTGGTTTCAGCCAAATTTACCAAAACCAGACTGACAGATGGCCCTTCCTTCCCCCAAAAAGAAAGGAGAGGAAGAGAGTAGGAGAATTATGAGTTTAAAAAAAAATAAAAAAAAAAATACAATGCATACCAAATTGTAACAAGCTCCTGGGATGACAGTCACGTCAACAGCATGGATTGTGAAAAGCACCAGACAACTCAGTGATGGACAAGAGCTGGATTCCAGATCTGGAGTCAGGAATGCAGGACCAGGATCAAAGGCAAACAGACAAGGTCCTCGTCAGAGGTCAGCCATCGAAGGAAGAAAAGTTGACCCTTTGATTCCTCGGCTTCTATACTGAGTATGATGCAGATGGGATGGAATACCTTGTTGGCTCGTTTTGGGTCCCCTGTCCTGGCCGCTCCTCCCTACAGGCGTGAACCTCGATGCTTTTCTGCTTCTGACCCTCCAACGGGGCAAATAACAAAATTAACTGACCTTGGTTGTTATAGCAATAAGTATAAGCAAGGGTCTCTCTGCACGCCGTTCCTTGGTGTGATCAGGTCTTATCACTGTGAGAGTGAAGTTTTCTGAAAAATATGCTGATAATTTCAGAGTTTACTTAGTTAGAAGAGGCCCGGCTAAAAAAATAAAATTGCTGAACAGAAAATTGGTTCTGTTTACCTCAAACCAGGACAAGTAAACAGTGCCTCCCTTTTGATATCTAGGTTTGTGGAAGCTTTTCTGAAACGACCGCAGTGAAATAACAAGATGCAACCACTTACAAGATGTTATATATTGTGAGGGAAAACTACCAAGAACCACATCTTGCATTAAAAAGCTCCCTATTCTACTAATTTACTCAGAGATGGCAGCTTGAAAGCGTATGGTCTTCTGAAAATGCCTGCTGTAGAGCACAGCCTGAGAAACTCATGCAGAGCTCTAATTTCTAACCTGAACATATTTTAATCTAAAGCTGTTTGAAAAGTCAGACAAATGCTTCAATTTAGCACATCTCTAACTCAGTATGAAAGAACTCTAAATGCTAGAAAGCTCTTAGAAGATGCTACAGAAGCTGCTTCTTCGCAGAGAAAGAGGAGAAAGTCACACCTGATTGCTCTCACAAAGAAAGGTGTGGGAAGCCCTCTTTGCAGCAGGTGAAGGAAAACGCTAGTTTAGGTAAGGAATCTGCCACAGATCTGATGCAAGGACAATAAAAGAAGGCATAAGACAAGTTGTCTGTAAAGTGTTTGTAATGTCAACCGAGTCCATTCTTCACGTTGCATGAGCTAGAATAGAAACAGGCAAGGCCCAGTTTGGCAAAGTGATGCATTTCGACTGTGATGGTGCCATAGTGAACGTTTCGTTTTAGTGTCAGATTTGTAAAACTTTAAATCTGAATTATCTGTCTTTGCTGTTTCTTTTCTATAATGGCTTCCATGTGGCATACCGGCTTTAACAACCAACATAACCCACCACTTTCTAGGGGCACTAATTATCACTTCCTTTTGCAGTTTTACAATGCAAAATAAAAATCTGAGGGGAAAAAAAAAAAAAAAAAGTAGCTTGTGAAGTCCACAACAAGAAATGGCTTTAATATAATGCATTAATTTCTTCCCATTTTATTCTAGCGAGGACAATATGATTCCAGGAATATGTTTGGTCCAAAAGTTTTAATGTCACTGAAATTCTAATCTTTAGAAAACACTGGAAGATGAACTTTGACTGCATAGACCTTTAAATAAAAATAGCATTTTTACTAATGTGCTCTTCCCAAGTGCCTACTTCTTCCTAGTATGTTTCCCATCCTAATACTGTATGTTTTTGCAGCTGGCAATTGACACTGCCAATGAGCCTTTATGTTCAATGTCATTTAAAATATTCCCATCAGAAAGCTATTTTTACTATTCAATTTCAGTATCTTCTTGAAGTGTCTTGCGTGTAACTTTCATATTTTAATTTGCATTTTTTCCCATAGGAAAAGTAAATAAAGATTCAAACAACAATATTGAAAGAATCCAGGTTTGCTGAGAGAAATAATTTTATGGAACAGAAAACTGCTTTGTTTTAGCAAAATTAAAGGAAAAAATGCACTTTATGGCTATACTGGAGATAACCGATACAGCACCATCATGATGGGATATATGCATTTAATGTTACAGGTACAGGAAAATAACATGCTCAGTTATCATTATAAACGTTAGGATGAAAAGTTCTCAAAATGCTGTCCCATTCTTAGAACAATCTCTTACGCAGCTACAACTGACCCTTCAAGAGGCAGTCTGTGTGAATTTGTGTGCACGTGCCATTTTTCCCTGAAACTGGCATTTCCTGGCCTAGCATTACGTGCTATGGCTAAACCCACACCACCCAAATTTCCCCTGATGTTTCAGCAGCACAGTTGTGAGGAATCACACATTGCACAGTCACAAGTTCTGCTGTCACCGCCACCGGGTGACGCAGGGGTAACCTTCAGGAAACGCCAGCCTGTTCTAGGGCTCAGGACCATTTTTGTGCCATGAGCGTTTGAGCTCAGTGCTCTCCCAACCCATTCTAGATTTACAAACATACGAAACTCAAAATACCTACCAAGATGGAATCGATTCCATCCAAGAGTACAGCAGCAGCATCGATTACATATGGTTCTTTCATTTACACTTCAAATATACTTTGCTCATTAAACTGTATTGGCATTTTGCCTATAATGCTCACAAAGCTCACAATAGCACTGGGTTAATTTACAGTGTTTGAAAAGTGGATAATACCATTTACATATGTTCGTTTGGGACATATCTGCCATTGCTGCATTACAGTAAGATGTAAATTTCCTTTCTGCTATATTCTACTAAATAAGCATACTCTGTCCCTTCCTCAGACTGAGAAAATTTTTATTCACACACAACCGGTATAAAAATACTGTGACCTCTTTAACAATCTTCAAGTCAATCTTTCTGCTGAATTGGAAAAATAATCTTATGTGGCTACAGAAATAATGTTTGTGTTTTATCAGAGTTGCTCCCGCCAAAGGCTGGATTATCTGTTTCACATTCATTTAAACACAGGAAGGTTAAAACAGGGCAGACAGCAATCTGGACTTTATTGGCTGGGAAAACTGACCTCATAAATCTGATTTGATACATCTGTCCTTTCGGCTGTCTGCCTATATGCCCATGCATCCCGTTGGCCGTGTGCCTGCTCAGTGGTAGATCAGCTTCTGTGGCTACTACACAGAGGATTTTCCATCTCCCCTTCTCTGCTACCAAAATAAATATATTGAAAGAAGTGCAGAAGGGAGGACATGTTTATGGTTGCTTGTAGGTGCTTAAGAGACAATGTACTGTTATGACAAACAGCCAGGAAACTACTTAGAGCAATGTTCGTTATGTCTATCCATCTATTTCTGTAAGCAGACACTGACACTACTCTCATTGGCACATTTTCTGAGTGCACAGGAGTGTCTAAGAACGGAGCACATCATTACACACTGTCACAGGCCATCTCGCATCCCAAACACCTTACAGCTCCCCACTTCAACAGTGAAAGATTGGTATCTATCACTTGAATGCAGTTAAAAATACCAAACCTTCAAAGAGACCAAGTTTCAAGTAGGGAATGAAGGGCTGGAACTAATACGGTAAAGCTACAAAACAGGTATTATGATGTAACAGTTATTCCAAGTATGTGAATTTGCTGAATTGCATTTACTAGAGTGAAATGCTTCTGTTTGTTCATCACCAAAAAACCATGAAGTTTGTTGCTCTGCAGCACAATGAGTAATTGTGAGCTTTTTGAAGGGTGTCACCTGCAATCCCTTTTTCCTCCCGTGTTCTGGCAATTCCATGCTTCAGGACTAGCTATACAGGCTTACATATTTTGTTTTCCATTAGTAAATCAATTTAATGTCACTAGGGAATACCAGAGAAATATTTTAAAAAGAGCACATTTCGCTCATTGCCTTTTCAAAATGAAGACTACCTATCTATTTTTAAAACAACCCCTATGCCAATAAACAGTTTTTGAAACTGCTCATGCTCTACCTGGAAAAGTGGCACTATGTGATGAAAGCAGCAACATATTAAAAATTAAATATTGTAATTTTAGAATGTTTCCCTCGTGCCTTACATTTTCTTTTTTGGTGGACACACAGGCAATTTCATGACTGACAAACATTTCTGTTTCAAATGTCTGACTTAGTCACTAGATGCATATAACAGCAGTAACACATATACCTAAGCAGCATGGTATCTGCACTGATTTATCCTTGTTTCAGGAACTGTTGTTTAACTTCATAGTGGGAGAGCAGAGGATTAGAAAACAGATTAGCCTCCACATTGTGGATGGATTTGGCAGTCCAGCTGCTTAGAGAGAAAGCAAAGAAGAACAGGCTCATGCTATTGATCCAATTTTCTGCTATGCACTGAGAGGATGCAGCAGTTTGATCTGATTTTACAATTAGTTCACTTCTCAACAGATCTTCTAGTAGTGCAGGATAAGATAAGAACATCATGGGAACAGGAGTTGATAGAATAATTCACCCGTTGATTTCTCTTCCCTGCTTAGACCCTGTGCTTTAATTGAATTTTGTGGTTCAGCATTGGTTTTCAGCCTGTGCTTTCATAGTCAACTACAGTACAAAGTAAAGCAAAGGGAAAAATCAAATTCTTGAATTTTGTCCAAATGGACAAAAATAGACTCAAAGATTCTCATTGCAAATTTGACTCTGGAATGAAGGTTGTGTTGGTAGGTTTTTTTGGTTCTGGTTTGGGTTTTTCTGCTTTTCACGCAGCTCTTCTTTGCAGTAAGGTTAATGTGAAAAAGAGAATGTTGGGAAAGAGTATTTTTCTTTTTCCCAGCAAGCAGGTTAAAGAATTAGGAGAGCTGGAGGTTTTGAAGAACTTGCTTTGGACACAGAAGTCACAGAAGAAACTTAGCAGAGTGGTATCAGTTGCCATCAGTCACCTCTTACATAAATACTCCTTTGCCAGTCAGGCTAGAACCTGGTTTGCAGTCTCTCAATGCACCATATAAATGCTAATAATTTAAATGCTAGACATCTAAAGGTATTGCAACCATAAATGTAATTCTGAAAGAAAGGAAGACATTTAAAAATAGAGATGAACAGTTTGTTTCCACTTCAGCACTGAGCAAAGTCTTTACATGCCCTGCCTTCCCTGTGCCTAAGTTAAGAGTCCATCAAGCAATAGTGTTTTCCTCCACCTCAAGAACATCCCTCCTGCATTGCTCTTTTTTTTTCTGCTTTACCTGGAGAATGACTTTAAGAATCCAGGAGCTAAGATTTACAAACATGGATGATGAATTGCTTGATGATTTACTAACAACTAAGACTATGGATGATCAACTTCAATTCAGTATCTCCCTGTTCTCCAGCCTCCCATGCAAACTGCAGCTAATGCCCTTTCTTATTTAGCAGAGCTGTCATAAAAGCATGGTTTCATTCCAAAAGGATGGTGCATGAACAGTGCTGTATATTTTTTCAACAGTTCAAGTGGCTAAGGAACTGACAGGCCATACGCAAACAGAAAATACATGATGACAAAAAAAAAAAGGCGCACACACAGCTTTTCGCTCTGACTACAGATTTAGGACTTAGGGACCACTAAAGAGCTGCGTGCATAAAATCAAGATTAGAGTTGAAGAACAAGGGAGGCACTCTGACTATCCTGTAAGTTAACCTGGACTTCCAGAACTCCTTAGTAGTTGTTCTTTATCAGAAGACATTAAACATACGTATTACATGAGATTTATAAGTTTGAGTTCTGCTCTTAATATAGTTACACTTACAATTCCTAGGTTAATTTCCAAGCAGAATTACTTTACCTATCTGACCACTTGAATTTGGAATGATAAAAGTTTCAGAAAGGCTTATGGAATGACAAATGCAATGTAAAATGGTATTTGCATGTCCTGAGGAGAATGGTAAGAAAAGAAAAAAACAAAATACCAACTCTCCCTTACTGCAGAATGAAGAATAGTTTTAGAACATGATGTGGCTCAGCATTTCAAAGGAATCACAGCACAGCAAGGAGAACAGTGCCAAGACACATAGCAGAATGGCAGGAACTCATGCAGCGCCAAGCCTTTAAGACACTTAAGATCTTGGACACTCATGCAGAAGCAAGGCATGGTGCTACCCACAAGGCAACTACATGTCCATGTCTCATCACCAACTACACTGCATGGTCCTTCACTTTACAAGAACAAAGACAAAATGAGGTAAGAACATTCAGTGATACTGATTATCAGCACAGTTTTCTAAACAGCAATCACAGGACAGACAATCAACACTCCTTTCTATGGCAATGACTGCTTTATTCTTATCTTCTTCATGTTTGGAAAGAGGATATGACATCTGCATTTCATCAAGGAAAGGAAGAATAAGATTGATATCCAGGTTAGAACCAGTAACTGTTTCTTGCTTGGGAATCATCTGGTCTAAGTGGGGTTCCTCCTGCCATCCAAAAAGTGTCTGAATGAGTTTCATAATGGGCTCAAGATGAGCTATCCAAGACATGAGCCTTCTGCCACTGCTTCCAGAACCACATTCTCATTGAAAGTCTCTGTAATTCACTAGACCAGAGGCAGTGCTGGCAAGGTAATTAACTCATTGATTCCCGGTATAAAATACTGTGCAAATCTCATACTGGTAATGTACCCACTTCATCCATAGTCTCCAATTCTTCAACAGCACACAGAGTGCGTTTTTGTTTGCTGAGCACTACATGACCACATTATATAAGGCTGCTGCTAGCAGTATCAAAACACATTAAAAGTTTAACTAAGACAATGTGTTTCAGAAGAATTTGCTTTCTTTGGAGCTGGAATGTCCCCATAAAAAGGCATGATCTGTACTAGACTGAGCTGCCCAATGATCTACAAACGCTGCACATTGTGTCCTGGAGTAAACCCTGCTTTCTTCAAACCCAAATTGGCTTGGATTCCTCCTGTGCATGCAGAGAGCATTTTCAACTAATGCTACAGCTGCATGTCTTAAACCTGTATTTTGATTGGTATGGTTGACTTTCACAGATGTACTTTCACCTTATGGTATTGCAAGTCTACTGACAATGCCACGGAGCCTCTTCACGGTATTTCTGGGAGGGAGTGTGCAAGAAACTGTCCCTGAAAAGCATAGCTTTTCCCATTTTCAAGGCTTGATTCGCTCCTCTGATTTGGCAAGAAAAAAAAAAAGGTGGTCTTTTTCACCCCCAAGATTTTCTCTCTTCCTGCTAGTCCACTGAAAACGCTATTATTTATGTAGATCTGTGCAGCACACAAAACTGTAATTCAGCACATGCACATTTTTAATTTTTCCCTCTGCCAACACAGATTCATGGCTACCAGCATGAGTAGCCATGCTTCTCCTGAATGCCTCTGTCCTCAACTCACCTGGCCTCTTGCCACTACTTCACCCCATCTTCTGCAGTGTCCTTTATCTCTACTACAGCTCGTTCACTATTTCTCTTTAAAGCTTGGTATTCCCCAGTCTCCCCTACCTCCCCATTTATACATGTGGTCCCAGAGTAGGAAAGCCCAGGACACATAAAAGTGAGCCACACTGGCTCAGTCCAAAGGTAGTTCTGGCCTGGAATTCTGTTTCTAGCAGTGTTCAGAAGATGTGTAGAAAACAAGTGCAAGAAACAGGGCAAGTGCAGAGCAATTCACTCTTTGACATACCCTCCCAGTTTACTGCCTTTTTTAGTAGCAAAGGCAAGTTGTCACAAGTTGGCAGGAAGTCCCAGCTTTTTACACTTTCACCAGTTCTATTGTTGTTACACAATAAAGAGCTCAAGTCCTGGAAGACAAGTATGATATGAAACACTTTTAAAGCATTGCTTTAACTGCAATCATTTGCACTTCTTTTCAGCTTTTCCTTCCCGCCCCCACCCCTCGACCCCCACCCCAGGAGTTCTTTAAGATTTATCACTAAAGACAAGAAGATACTCGACACAGAGAAGGTGAAGAATAAGTCCATCCTTTCAGTCTTCTGGTGTCAGGGGAGGGTCCCTCCAACTGACACGTTCTTGAAGCTATTTTAAAATGTCCCACCCTCAGCAGTCAAACGCATCTCACTCTGAGTTTGATGTTAAGCCTATGTTCCTAATTTCACAGCAGGACTTTCTACTACACCTTTGTACCCCCTCTAGATAGTACTGAAGGGACTACAGCTGAGTGCAGAAGCTGGTTCAGTCACAGCTAGTCACGGGAAGTCTTCCTTTGTGTATTTTTACACACACAGTGAAAGAATATTTATAAATGCATAAGATAACCCTCATGCTTTAATATAATACTCATATTCTGGTATCTAGTAGAGAAAGGCAGTTTATAGAATTATTCGTGATGACTGCCCTAAAAAAAATGGGCTCCCTCAAAAAGAGAGAGAACTAGCTTCTCTTAGCAACGTGAAGTGGTCTTCGGTAGGGTGGGCTGGTGTTCAGCCTGAAACATGATTCACATGCCTGAAGAAAAGCCGCCGTCAAGGTCTCACTACCGTGAAAGTAGAAAGGCCTTGTCAACATCTGCAGAATTTGAACCAACAGAAAAACTAGGAATCATCCTGACATCTGCTGACTCTCCGTGCAGTTCTAGTCTTAGAAAGGGCTGAGTGGAGTTAGAAATTGTTCCTAGAAGGGCCTGTAAAGAGACTAAGATGATAAAACAGCTGCCTTATTGGGGAACTGGGGAGGAAGAAGGTGGGACAGAATATGATGAAGGCTTGCAAAATGAAGAAGTTGGTGGTGAGGTAAATATGGAACTGTTCAAGAAACCTGACATCACTGAAACTTGTAGACACTCGTTGAAGTTTATGCGAGATCCATGCAGAAAACCTACAAGAAACTACTTTAAAAGCATGGTAGAGAACTTCTGGATGTTGTTGCTGCAAAAGGCTGTGGAAGCAAATAGTGTCTGTAGGTTGAAAAAAGAACCAGGCAAGTTCACGGACAACAGGTTCACCCAGATATAAATGGAATGAGGGTAGAGGTGTGCTCTGAACACCCCTAGTTCAAATCTTATGTCCTATTGCTGCTTCTGGGAACAAAGTGCATTTTTTTTTTAATCTAATTCTGTTGTAGTCATTAAATATTCTTTTCTGTTCCTGAAGGTTTAATGGGGGGAAAAAACCCAAACTAAACAAAACACCAAACCCAATACATTTACCACAGAATACAGACTAACAAAGCTAGTGCTTTTGGACATTGATATACAAATAGTGAATAACAGTACAGTTTGTAAGTACTGCCATGCAACAGTGCTAGGAACAGAGAGCCACGTTTTACAGGAACTCCTAAGGGTGCTCCTTCTTGGAAACACAGGGAGAATCCTGTAGATGGGATTGTTTTTCAAAGACTGAATCCAACTTATGGAAATTAAATCTTGAATGACTGGGAGGCAACCTGTGGTTCTCCCCAAAGTATGGCCTTTTTCATGGTAACTAATTTATGATAAAGTACAGGTAGCTTAAAAATTTTAAAGAGCATAAGTGTGAAGAAACTTGCTTATATCATAAAGCCTGTCCTGGCACCACAGCTTGGACAAATCCCAGATGAACTTTAAAGTAGCCATGTAATGCCTATTATCATAGCGTAATTGCCAACTTAATCAAATTACTTTTTTTACCTTAATTCCACAGCTTGGTGAAATTGTACCGGTCAGGGCTTTAGTCTCTTCTCTTGTGGCGCAAATATTCTCTTAAAAACTTTCAGCAAAACTGGTGGCCCTGAGAAAGAAATTTTAAGCAGCACTTTTATAGAAAAAAAGGTGGGCCAAGCAAGCTGGACCTCTTATGACTGTGTTCAGACCAAAGAGCAGGAAAAGATATTTAACAAACAGTCTAATTTTACATTTTAAAAAATCAATTATATACCATCAACTTAAATGCCGAACTGTTTTTCACTGCCTCCTACATAGGATTTAAGTAATGAGGCAACCTTCCCTGATAGTACCGAGTTCTTCTCTTGTGGTCTACTTTATGACAAAAGGTCAAGGGGCACCCTGAAATGTTTTAGGGCAGATTGGGAAAAGACGTTTCTATGGGAGAATCTTCAGGACAGCCTTTATCATTCCTGTGATGTTCCAAAGCCAGTTGCTATCCAGGGCCACTGAAGCCTCCCTTAAGAACAAGCACAACATGCTGCCCTGTGGGGATTGCCTGTAGGGCAGACTGACACACACCGTATTCAATGCGCCTGTGTCTCTAGCGAGACCTGCTGCTTTAGATGGAGATTCAGTACTGCAAGCCTGAAAGAAGAAAAAAATCTGATATGATCATATATCATTTGCCCACTAACATGGCAAAAAGGATGAGATTATAATACTCATCCCCTTTGGATATAAAATTTCTTCAGCAGCTGCCAACCCCAAAGGTCATAAGCAAAGTATGGCCATACTGGCAAATTATTCTCATTATCTTAGTGCACATTGTGCACAGATGATGAAGCCAGACTTCGACAAGAAGATACAATTTCCATTAGAGCAAGGCAGAAGAGTGGCAGAGAGAAAGAAGAGAAAAAATGAGGCCTGTTTCACAGATCAGAGCAGAGAGGAGTCATTCTGCGCCAGAGCCGATTCTCCTTTCTGGTCCCAAATGCCTTACAGCAAGCAGTGGAGCATGCTGAAAGCCATGGTTTCTCAGGGAATCTGCAAATGATGGTCCAGCCACAAGTGGCACATCCAGTCCTCACTTCACACTGATGTTGGGTGAGTGAGTCTCTAAACAGCTAGGGGCTTCACTGACAATGCTGTTACACCCCCAAAAAAGGATACCACTGTCACACTTGATGGATCTTAGAAAGACTAATGCTAGCACAGTGTCAGTAGCATATAACCAGTCACAAAAACCCCAATCCCAAAACACGGGAAGCATGCATTTTACTAGGTCTTGAAATGCTCCTGTCATGGAGATGATATGAAAAGTACAACAGACCACGTGTGCTCCTTAGAACTGCATCAAAGGAGCTTTCGTCCATGGAGAGACACCTCATACAGAAGTCTACAACTAGTGAACTCTGGTGGACAAACTCTTTACGATTTCCAAGGAGAATTCAGACTTACCCAGGTCTGGTTCAGCCAAGTGCAAAAAGCTATGCTCTGGGAAAAAAACTTTGCAGCTACTAGGCTGCAAAAAGGCTTTTATCCTCTCACAGAAGAGCATAGAATAAACATGTGAGTGCTGATTTTCAAAATCTATAGTTCCTTTACTATTTTAAATAGCATATTTCATTTGACCCTCACTGCCAACCAATAGCGTTAATAAAAAAGATATTCCAAGAGAAGTGCAGGCCTTGTGTGTTCCAGAAATATTTGTAGTCATAGTCACTATGTATCTTTCCAAACAACTATCAGGTAAAATCTCTGCAGAGTGTGAAGAGTAAAGTTAAGTTCTGCTCATAGCTCTGCTGTGTCTATATGTCACTGGCATTAGAATTATACTCTCTGTCTGTACCAGCACTTGAACTACCGACAGACATTTTGCCTTTAGCAAGCTCAGACTTTTGACATGTTTTCATTTATAGTAAAATGGTTTCTTTCTACTATGCACTATATAACTAATCAAGAGAAAGAAAACAGTAGTGCAAATCATTTCCATAATTCACCATAAATGAACATTTCTAATCACTGCTTGGTTTGAATTGCAGTGTATTGGAAATGCATCATGTATAGATCAATTTTCCAACGCAGTCAAGCTACAGTCTATATGTGTTATCGACTCAACTATGAAGCCATGAGGCAGAAACAGTTAAGAAAATATTTACAGGAGACTGAGTCCTACAGTACATCAGTAATGAACTTGTTTGTCTGACCTATTTATTTGTGACCTATAAGTAAGCTGCTGCTTTTTTCTAGCAACTTCTACCATACACGTAATACTACAAAGTAATACTACACAAACTAATAAAGACAAAATGACCACTTAATTCCTGTATTAACTTTTTTCATTTTTTGTAAATAACATGAGAAGATAATTTGCATTGTGATCATTCCTTCCAACGTCTTGGTTAACTTCTAGTCAGCCAAACATGAGCAAGCTTCCTCCAGCTGAATATTAAAGGAAAAGTTTAATATCTCCTTACATTCAATTTAGCCTTAGGAAGAGAGCTCTCAAACAAGTTTGCACAAGATAGCTATGCTCTATTTTTCTGGAAAATTTCAAAAATTGAAATTATAAATATTCTTTTAGGTAAAACAGACACTGTTTTACACTTTGAATGCCTCATTTGAGATGCTTAGAACTTTTCCTGCATTCACATCAAAGAACCTCCAGGACAGCTAGGGAAAGTGGGTTATTTTTTATTCATCCTTTTTCATGTAGAGACTTAGTATTACAAGGAAGTATTGAATGTAACTATTCACACACACACACATGTAAATAAGTGTCTCTAAAGCAAATAAAACTTGTTAAACTCATCCTATTTCCCTATACTGTTACACGATCTCTGAAAACTGAGGCTCTGTGGGCCCCTTTCTCAGCAGCCTGACACCTCTCTAAAGTGCCAAGATTTTAAAAATAATAGCTGTATTCACCTGTATTACTTACAAATCCACAAGATTTCAGATAATGAGGACTTTCATCATTTTGGACAGTTTTTTCATTGAAGAGTGCTGCTTCTAAACAGAAAAGCCCAGCCACTTCTCAAATGCCTTCCCTGAGACTTTCAGCAGCACAAAAGACAGGGACTCCAGGAGGAATACACCTACAGTCCTCAAGCCCTCTTGCAATCCTAAACATATCACATAAGCATAGGACACTTTTTAATACATTGTGCCTCCTCTGCCTTCCAGCTTTCTTGGACAGAAGTGCTGATTCAGAAGGAAGAGTCTGTGACGATCCACAGTTGCTGTTGTGGTGCCTGGGGCCACGCTAGGTTCAGCCTGGCCATCAGAACCTGACAGCCCTGCAGTAAAGCACAAAATATTTTACCTGTAGTCATCACTCTCAACAGTGCTGCTGTTCATTTTGGTTTGAGCACTTTTGTTTGCCTGAATTTAAATGCCTTAGTACACTACATAGCAGCACTCAGGCACACGCTGGATTTATTTTTTCTAGGGCAGAACTGGAGATTTTGTTTAAGGAAGCTCATGTAAGAATCATAGAATCATTCAGGTTGGAAAAGACCCTTGGGATCATCGAGTCCAACTGTCAGCGCCACTCTACAATGTTCTCCCCTACACCATATCCCCTAACACCACATCTCAATGACTCTTAAACACACTCAGGGATGGTGACTCAACCACCTCCCTGGGCAGCCTATTCCAGTGTCTGACCACTCTTTCTGTGAAAATTTTTTTCCTAATATCCAGTCTAAACCTACCCTGTTGCAGCCTGAAGCCATTTCCTCTTGTTCTATCGCTAATTACCTGTGAGATCAGCACCAACCTCTCTACCATGTCCTTTCCAGTAGTTGTAGAGAGTGACGAGGTCTCCCCTCAACCTCCTCTTCCACAAACTAAACAGTCCCAGCTCCTTCATTCACTCTTGATAAGATTTATTCTCCATGTCCTTCACCAGCTTTGTTGCCCTCCTCTGCAGTCGCTCCAGCACCTCGATATCTCTCTTGTGTTGAGGTGCCCAAAACTGGACACAATATTCAAAGTGTGGCCTCATCAGTGCTGAGTACAGGGGGACAATCACCTCCCTACTTCTGCTGGTCACACTATTTCTAATACAAGCCAGGATGCCACTGGCTTTCTTGGCCACCTGGGCACACTGCTGGCTCATAATCAGCCGCTTGTCAACTAGAAGCCCCAGGTCCTTTTCTGCCAGGCAGCTTTCCAGCTGCACTTCCTCAAGCCTGTAGTGATGCATGGGGTTGCTGTGGCCTAAGTGCAGGACCTGGGAAACCTGAAATTACTGTAGTAGAGGCAGAGAAGTAAGTGGATGCAAATTTGTAGAGAACCAGGATTCTTTAGTTCTGTGCCCACAGAACTTATCTTTATGCAGCTGCTTCTCTGATCCCACAGTGCATCTTTTACTTACTCAGCCTAATGTTACCAGTCCCTTATCTCATATGCAGTGACCTGCCAAAGCATGAAAATCCTCCGCCCATGGAGAACTAAAGGTTAGCAACCGTACATGTAGTAAGACTTTTCTCTTTAAACCTGATATTCAGACCACTGCTAAAAGAGAAAGAAACATGACCACTGTGCAATGCTTTCAGTCACTCAGCCTGGAGCACAGTCAGCCACCTGGGATTAGGTATTCATCTGTGCAGTGCTGGTGCGCCCGCAGGGCACTCGAAAGCAAGAAACCATGTTTGTTTGTGTTACATGGGAACATAAGAAAAGAGAACACAAGCTTGTGCTTTTTCCCAAGGACTGTCACAGTTGTCTTGCTTCTTGCTTGTATCAGCCTGCTGGTGTAAACTCAAGAGGTACAACGATAAGGTACAAGAGGAGGATTTCTTCATGACAGAAATAAGTACTTGTGATACAGATTATGATTACGGTAGATTAATCACTACTATGTCCAAACAAGCTTTTGTGACCACAGTTTTAAGAAAAAACAGGCAGCTCTTGCCAAAAAATCAATTTTAGAGATGCTAAATGCAAGCATGCAATAACTTTTAAGTAAAGGGAAAGAAAAAAAAAAAAAAAAAACAACAAATTCTTTTATGTCTCTGTTTTGATGGTGTTTGCTATAGTCACAATAGCCTATAATGCTCTTTCAAATTTTCCAGCCCAAAGTCCTAATCCGAGGATATTCTAATGAAGTGAGACAAATGCTCAACACAGTCATACAAACAGGAATAGGTTGGCATTTCTGCAATGAAATATGAAGCTAAGGCCAAATCCTGAGGTCAAGTTTTACAGGCAAAACTTTTAGAAACTCCGATGGCTGGTTGTGTAAATGAAGACATCACACTTTGGCCTGTGACTCCTATCATGTACGGAAAGCATTGTTCTTTTAGAAAAACAAAGCAATTTGCATAATCCTGGCAAACCAGGAAGGTAATTTTAGCACTTGCATCAAGCATTTTGTGCTGCAGTTTTCTTAAGGATATTTCAGCGATTTTAAATGCACGTGGTACCACCTCCACTGTAGCACTGAAGCCACTGTTACGTTCAGCACTGTGGGGAAGAAATTTGTTTAGTAGTTTTAAAAAAATATGAAGATATGCTTCCTTCAGGTCCAGAAAGCAGCATATCCATGTGGCAAATAAGAAACATAACTTAAAAGCTACTTTGTCTTCTTGCTCTATGCCTTGACACAGTACCTTCCACGCATCTTTCCCTTCCCCAAAGGATTTTAAGGACAGGTCTCTCTATATGGCTGCCCTCTTCTGGATGGAATCAAAAAACGTTCTATAACTTCCACAAAGATAAAATGCAGTAGTCTGCTTCTCGACGGAGGACAATTTAAAATTGTTCAGTGTGTCTGTGTAATCACAAAGGTTACATTATGCCACAGTAAGAACTTCTAAGGGGCCGCTTCATAATTCTCTACATAGCTAGCCAACTGTTTTTGGATTAGAGTTTGTAGCCAACTTGCTGGGGTTTTTTATCTTATGAAATTTTTCACTTTTGCATTTATTTCCTATATTTATCAGCTCTTAGAACACTCTGTTGTTTCCCCTTAATCCTCCTCCACAAACATAAAGGAAAGTATTCCTGTATCTTTTTGTTGCTTAAGGTAAGCATGTTAAAAACAGAATATTATGGCTTGAAGGGTTCTCATATAACCATTTCCTCTGCTCCAAGTCAGGATAAAATATCTCTTTGCTACTCCACATGAGAGTTTGGCTGATCCCTGTTAAAGACACCTGATAATGGGGACCGTAAAAATTTTGCAGGGAACCTAGCCCACGGCTTCACCAGTTAACTATTGTTGTTCCTATAGGTTTGTTTATAGCCTGCTGATGTGAGTAAAGGGCTCTAGAGATTCTTTTAAAAAGTACCCACTCATCAGGGAGCTGGGAGTTTCCTTCTGTGAGCTCTCACCTTTAAATCGAGAGCAAGGATTAAGATGGAAAGCAGAAAGGCTGAAGACAAAACACCCCTTAAAGAGGGTTTCAGTTCTTGACAGTGGAACCAGGAAGCTGGAGAGTTTTCTCAGTGTTATGTATGCACAGTCATACAACCAGTGCACGCTTTGAAACTTTCACTGCGTATCTGTGCAACACGGCATGGGCCAGGCACCAAGCCAAGGGCCGAATTCCTGCGAGCCCGAGCAGCTCCCAGACGGTGACAGCGCTAGGACCCAGAGGGAGCCCCGTTCGTGAGTCAGTGCGGGCAGCAGAGCCGGGAGCGGTGAATGAGGCTGGGAGGCAGCGGGAGCGCGAATGGCTCTGCTGGCTGGGGAAGGTGTCCGCGCACCGCAGAGCAGCCTGCGCAGCCCTCGGGACCCCCGGCGCCCAGCGGTTCCGCTCTGAGGTGAGTGACCCCACGGCAACGCGTTTTCACAAAGTAATGCGGCTGCTGCGCCAGTTCTGGAAGTTTGGTATCTCCAAAATTAGCCAATGTGGTTTTGCTGTGCAGTGATTTTCACTCTCTTGAGTGCCCGTTGCTTAAAAAATAACATTTGCCAGAAAAGCGTGGTCTAGTGAAACTGAGAATTGCATCTACTAATGCACGTTAAACTGCACACACGCTGGAAGGTGTTCGTAAAGGATTTGTGTTCAAGCTTAGAGCTTGAAAAACATCTTCAATAGGAATAGCTTCGTCTTAGAGGAATGTAAGTATTATTCTCATGCTTTTTTAACCAGCTATATGAGAACTTCTGCTATTATGAGAAGTTTTATTTCCATCGTACAGCAGTTACATCTATACAAGAATTCTTTGCTGTCTTTGTTCTAAATATTAAGGCTTGCTTAACACTTTCCTTTTTTTCCTCCTATGATAATTCTACTCTAGATAGTAACTCCTTTATTTCTTTCTTTGCTAATATGAATAAATAGGTAAATCATAGGTAAATACCTATGAATAAAGAGATAAATCAAAGCATGACTGGCCCGAGGCAGAAACCTTTCATCTATAGGCAGTAGTTCACTGGAGACTGTGTATCCTCTAGGATGTCCACTTGGAAAAGCTCACAAATGCCCTGCTGCCTGCTGTTAGTGACAGGATGGAAGGGACAATATTTGTTGACTTATATCCAGTGCTAACACTGTTTTACCTGATACACTAGCCAGATACAAAAATGGGGACCCCTGTCAGGAGGACAGAATGAATCTGTGTGCTTAGGACAAAAAGTGTTTGTGCTTCAATTGCTTTCTTCACTTTAAATTCTCCTTATATGCTCAAGAAGTTTTAAAAAAACAGCGAAAGTGAGTGTGCTTGTCAGGCTGGTTTTTCCAAGTTGTGACAACTTCGAAGTTGCATTGTAACTGTAAGACAGATAATTTATGGATGTTTTCATGCATTAGAGTATCACAATAAAGTCTTTTGGGCAGTTTTTTACTAAGCAAAAATAAAATGTGATAGTTGCCTGCAAAAAGACAGAAAGGGAGTTAACTTGCCTGTAGGTTCGTACTATTTGCACCTCTGAGCTGTTTCAGATATTATGGAAAACAGATTTTGGAATAACCCTGACAACAACCATTTCAGACAGTTTTCTGAAACTCAGAAGATTACAATATTTTCTGCCTTTTCACAAAGAAGTCACAGTGATGGAATGAAGAACCAAAGAAACTGGAGTGTTCACATGAGTATGATATGAAAGATTTGGCCTTTAAATATATTAATAAATATATATACATATATAACTAATTTTCTAACAAATCTCAGTAAGGTCTGGAGGGGAGCCCTGCAGATGAATCCGTGCAATAGACTAATAGTGATTTCACATCCCAGCCACTCACCCTGAAGGGATCTGTCAGTCTCACAATAAGGTAGTAAAGAAAGTTACTGTGGCTTTCTTTTTCTCATTCTCTTAGCTAAGCAGTGTCCATTTTCACAATCAAAAGCTTAAATTATCTTTTCAGATGTCTTAATTTAAGTTCAGTGGAGAATTACAATGAGCACAAAGGATCATTCTAACCCATATGCAAAGTAAACAATCGTTACGCAGAATAACTAGACAGTCTATGTAATCACCATCAGATGTTAATTTAAAAAAACAAGTTATAAAAATACCTAAAATGTGTATTCAGATCAGCATTTTCAAGGGTAAAATGTCCTTCTTTAATGGGTTACCTAGAACGAGGGTCAGACAGAATATATTTAAAAACTAGATTATTTCAATCAATAGATTAATTCCCATAAATTCCCCTACTGCTCAATGGTTTTGGCCACAAAAATGTTCCTTTAAATGCAAATTCTATCAATTGGTTTTCTGTTTCCTCATGAAATGCTTTTAAGATTAACAGATATGGAATATATATTATTACTATTAATTGAATTAAAGGCATATGGAAAAAATATTGGTAATTTTAAGAAGTTAATGTAATTCTGCCCTTTTTTTTAGTCTGTATTTTAAGAACAAACTCTGCTGATAGAAAATAAAGTGTTCATAAAATTAATGCTTTCACTCCAAAAGATTCAATATTCAATATAATGATATTGACCAAAAGTCAATCCAGTCAGTGCTGGATTGGTGGGTTTAAAAATATTTGTCTGTCACTCAAATCTCACTCCAATAAAGACAAGAGAAACTCAATTCCTTTCAAACTGGCAACGGTGACCTCTGCTGGCAACTGTCCTATCAAGAAAAGAATTTTTAAGGGCTTATTCAGAAAGGGACCGTGAACTAAAACACTTATTAGATCAGCTGATACAATTAGAGAAATGTAAGATTACATCTCTTCCCACAAAAGCTGCCTCATGGTAAAGACAGTGAAAGGCACATGTAACAATGCTACTACAACTGCACTTCTTTCGCAGCAAGCAGGAAATTCTCCCTATTCTGAATTTGACTTGAACCTGGTCACAGAGGCCAATGTATTCAAGAGCATTTCCACGACAGAAGCGTCTCCCACTGCGGGACAGATGTCCTATGGGATGTGTGCGGTTTGTTCTCCTGACGCAATGCCCTTTGTGCAGCTTTGCTGAATTCATTAAATATTTGTGCGTGTGTGTGTGTATGTGTGTGTATTTATACCAAAAATCATGTGGCCAAGAAAAGCAAGATCATTTTTGCTGTCACCGAGAGATCGTAGTATCTCTTCATGTGAATTATGTGCACTCTTATCTGCCCAGTGCCACTAATACTAAAGCTGTGTAACTTTGTTAGTGGAAAGAAAATCTCAGACCCTCGATATAAACCTGTACCATCCCCACATCTGAATAGTGATTGTAGTTCTTGCCACTAATACTAAAGCTGTGTAACTTTGTTAGTGGAAAGAAAATCTCAGACCCTCGATATAAACCTGTACCATCCCCACATCTGAATAGTGATTGTAGTTCTTGTCATCATTTACATCTCAAAAAAAAAGTAAATGAAGAAAAGGTGCAGGATGATGAAAGGCCTGGAACATTTTCCGTATTGAGAGAAACTACACAGATCGCGATTTCTAAGTCTGGAAAAGACATGGCTAAGAAGGGGTATAACAAAGATATTTATAGTCATGATTATCCTTAAGATGTTTAAAAGGAAAGGGCTGTTGTTTGCCTCCCAGTTCAAAAATCAAGGAGCAGGAAATAAAACTCGCAGGTGGCAGCTTCAAGCAAACAAAAGAAGATGGCTCCTCTCTCCATATATAATTGAGCTATGGAATTCCTTTCCACAAGATATTGTAGGTCGCAGGAGTTCAGAAATTCATCAGTCAGACTAAAATGAGAGACTACCCGTGGTTCAGGAAATCTGTGATTCAAAAATGCCTGCTGAGTGGGACAGTCTGCCAAGGAGACGATCAACATACGGTTACCCTATTTGCACATCAGTCCTTAAACACTTCTGGCTACTGCAGAAGTCAGTGCATGACCTGGATGAACTTCTGTTCTAGTACAGACAGTCCAACTTGCTTCTCAGAGTTTTAGCCTTTCAAACACTTGAGCCATCCTAGCAAGAAGAAAGCTACGTAATATTTACTATAGGCTGCTAGTTTGTTGATGAAAGAATGATGGTTCTGGCAAAACAAAAACGTAAAGATGGAATTCTTTGTTTTTATTTTTTTTCAAGAATTACGTGTAAGCATGTGTTCATGTAAGTTTCCACTAGAGAAAGACATTAATGCTGAGATTTACAGCTATTCAGGCACATCAGTGTCTAAATAGATTACGACCGAGGTATTAGAGAAAGGCCTGTGAGAGTATGTAACTGGCTGATCTTGTGAAATTCACTGAAATCTACCGCTAGTGGGAAAACACAATTTTATCTCATATCTTTGTGGCCTCTTTATTTGTGGAACCGACGCTTTATTTGAAACTCATAATTGAACCCAATTATTTTCTACCTGCTTTTACTAAAAATATACATACATTTAAGTAAAAAGCAGTGTGGAAATATTACATCATTAATTACACTGACAATATACCTTTACCTCTGAGAACTGCATCACCCTGCAAAATGCAGCAGTCCAGAGCATGGCAATGCAAACAGCAAAAGCTGAATGCCAAGAACAACTGGTGTATTCCGAGGCTGAAAGGTGGAGACACGAGACGTCAACCTGACTTTGCTAAACTCTGAAGTGCAGGTGACTTGCTGCTGACATGTTCAATGTGTTTTTCAGCCTGTAGCGTGCATAAATACTACAACTATACAGAACTTCCTTTGTTTACAAGTGGGATTTTGTGCCCACAAATTTTGCTTCTCTGAGATTATTAAGTACCTGGAAATAAGTTACAGATGTAGTGGAATACTAACACCTGGCACTTGTAAATAAGGATGGGGACAGAGGAG
The DNA here is from genome assembly GCA_013400375.1 of Thinocorus orbignyianus. NCBI lineage: Eukaryota > Metazoa > Chordata > Aves > Ciconiiformes > Thinocoridae > Thinocorus > Thinocorus orbignyianus. Next base: position 1,736,226 of record VXBW01000604.1, on the reverse strand, counting down.
AAGGGATGAAATCAAATGTAGTAGATACACAAATGAAGATGTAAGATGCAGACTGCATTGGCAGAGAGGTGGGAAGTCACCAAAGATACACAGAACTGAATACAGCAATTCACTAGTCAGCATGCCCCCGAACGCATCAGCCCCAAATGAAGCACAGCTAAGTACACCTCACTGCATGGTTCCTCTCGTCTGTTTAGCAGAATGAGAGACAGAAAGATACAGCACTTGTCCACGTGACTATATTCATGTGAAAGACATTCTGATTACACTATTACTATACCGCAGGAGAAAACACACAGAGTGCTGCTCAATGCTTTGAGTCTGCATACAGCTATTTAGATGAAAATTGCTGTATGCATGTAGAAACCAGGCCCTATATACATATGTATATACACAAACAAGACTTCTCTGTTATATTATCTAAATCCAGAATTAAAATGACTGCATGAGGTAGTATTAAATACCATGCTTAATGGCTTAACTGCCAGGCTTCTGTAGCATTATTTACATTTCCTGTGCCATTGTTCAAAGAATGGAACACCTTTGACTCTTCCTTATCTTGGAGACAATGTTTGTTTCCCAGTAGAGAGCCTTTACCCTTTTTTTCTCAGTCTTCAAGACTTCAAGACTTCTTTTGTTCAGGGATTATCTAAAACTGAACATTAGACACAAACCACTAAACTGATTTAAAAAAAAAATAAAAATATTTCCCCAAATTTATGTTCATGGCTCCAAAATCAAATTTCCCGTTCCCATAGGGTCCATAACAATATGCAATAGATCAAATTCTGCTCCCACTGACTTCTGTATCGAAACTTCCATTGATTTCAGTGGAAAAAGACTGAAGCACAAAGACAGGAAAAACAAAATAGAAGGTAAGAAAATTTCTTTGACTTTGTTTTGGGCCTTGTTTTACATATTACTGACAAAATCAAAATGACCAATTATTTTATGCAAATACGATGTTCCTTCCAGGAATAAAATTAATGGAATGAATGACTAACCAATAGCATTAATCTGTTTCTTACACTCAGGGTTGATCTTTTGTTTTAAAGTCCCATATTTGTGAGAAATGTTGCTGCATTAAAGAGTATGCGACAAAAAGTTATTTAAGTCAGTTAGATGTTAACTGGAAACTAATGAACAGGAATAAATAGTTAACAGGAAACTAATAAAATATTAGACTCTTTCTGACAGTTCTGACATACAATAAGTAAATTAGCCCAGTATTAATACTGCTGGGGGGCAGATTTGCTTTGACAACTTTCTATTTGCTAAGTAAGGCTTTGCTAGTCTAAAAAGAACTATTTTCATTTTTTCCTATTCTTAATTGTTTCATATTTTTCCCTCTGTATTGTATATGTATACAGGTGACAAAGATTTTGCTTGTGGCCTGGTTCACTGAGTGTTCAGGCACTGGAAAAGCCTGCCCAGGGAAGTGGTTGAGTCACCATCCCTGTACGTATTTAAGAAACGTGTAGATGCGGCACTTCAGGGTATACTCTAGTGGCCAAGATTTTAGGGTTTTTTTGTGTGTGTAAGGTTGGCCTCGGTGACCTCTGAGGTCCTTTCCAACCTTGATGACTCTGTGATTTACTTTGATTGTCTTTATTTTGTTCTTTATTTATCCATATGTGATCCAGGCTCTT